>JAEQBH010006802.1:0-163196 GCA_016808115.1 Tetrastigma voinierianum
CAAACTTCAAATGTTCAGGCAATTCCTTAGAACTAATCCTTTCCTCGAACTTGTATTGCCTCATCAGCCTCTTTACAACTACCGGATTTTTTCTAATACTCATTTTCAACATCAGCACGCCTTTAAATTAAAATTGGAGTTCGTAAATTCAACTTCAAGATGCTCAAGATAATTGGTAGGGGAAATTCATCTCATTCTCATTCATTGAACTCCGAAAATTACAATCATTGATCGCTCCGTAATGCATGGGGATTTCTATTTCACACCTCACACTGGGACAATAAATCTAGATGTTTGTCAGATCAGATCAAGTGCACGCCTCATCTCCAACCTCAGAGTCACTTCCTTTCTTCACATCATCAAAGTCTTCCTTGTTGCTAAGAAAAGGTCTCCCAATAGCTAGCTGGGACTTGTTTATCTTCTTCTATATCAATGCAATTACAAATCCACTAGAAATGAATTTTCCCACTTTCATCAAAGACATCTTTTGTAATCGCCTTCCAAGATTGGTTTTCTTTCTCACCGTTTTGTCTTCCATCTACAGGGTCATGGTTGTGGGAGTAAGCTCCCCAAAATTAGCCCTTTCAATCCACGTGCATAAAGGCATTAAGTTGATGCGTTGGCTTCGATTTATAGTGCCTTTCCATATCACCGCCTAATTTTACATGTGGTATAATGAAGTCAGCCTGATCCTGTGATTTTCTAGTAAAGACTTTCAATCACCACCTGGTAGTTATGTCAAGCCTACTCATCCCTCTTCAAAGAATCTTTCTTTTGCCTAATATATCTTTCTGCGGAATTTTCTGTTCTGGTACTTGAGTCAATGCCTCCGAGAAAGGGATATTGATCTCATCTTCTTGAACATGTTCATGAACTTGAGAATTTCTCTTTAAGTCATTTCTCGCACTTTCGAGGAAATGGAACTCGTGAGGATTGTAAGCTTTAACCTTCTCTTTCCCTTAGATTTTTGTTCCACTTGTTGCTCTCAAGCTTTCCATTTTTGTTGTTTTATCTTCTTCGCAGTTAACTGTGGCCGCGCACCCCTTTCTCCAATTTCGCAGATGTTTCTTTTTCTCGTCCTCTGCTCAACTCTTCCACCTTCCCGCCTCGCTACTTAGAGTTACAAAATGGCGTGCAAAATTTTGATTCTTCTGTGTCACTTGGGAATGCATCTTTTGCTGACTCCTGTACGTGGCTAGGCTAGATGCCCTACCCAGTCCCCGTGATTCTTCAAAGAGGCATTTGTATTGGCCTCAAATACACCAGAGTTGACTTGGTCGCCATAGCTCAAAGAACTTTCTCATGTATGTCTAAAGAACTCCTATTTTCTCCCATGAAAACAAGCATCCGGGTCCTCAGCGACTAGACTTCCTCCGCCCCGATTTTCCCGTCTCTCGTCCCGTTTAGCCGCGTTGTTGTTGTTGTTGGAACCCGAGGGAGGCACTGAGGATTGCTGCAAATCTCATCAAAGTCTTTGACCTTGTCAGGTTCTCCTCCATATGAGAGAAGTTCCATAGTTCTCGAGGCTGTGTGTGTTGAGGGGCAAGCTGAGGGTCATTTGGAAAGTGTAGCCCCTGACCAGAATGAGGTGTATCAGGCTCTCAACTGGTAGGGACCTCATGGTTTGATCCCTTCAAATACTTTTCTTTCTTTCTCCTTCATCTACCGTTCCTAATTTCAAGTGTAGTTATATCTTTCTCTCATTGTTTTATCTGTCTATCAATGCATCCACTCTTGCTTCATGGTAGTCATTCGATTAAGCCTATTAAGAATCACTCCCTTTAGTCTACTGTCGCTTCCCCAAGCTTTAGATGGAGCTTTGTACTGCACGGCAAGGTCTTCAACTCGCCGCTCTTGCCTCCTCCGCATTTTCTTGAAAGCTCCCACAGCAAGTCAGACACTATGCCCTTTGAGGCATCATTCGAATGGTAGAATATATCCATTTGAGTGGCCGGATCATTCCACATGTGACATCTTTGAGTAGTCTCTTATATCTCTCCCATGCGTTGTAGAGACTTTCATCCTCCCCCTACTTGAAGACTATAATCTCTCATCTTCTTTCAGAAGTCAAGGCTGGAGGGAAGAATCTGCCTATATAAGCTTCAACCAACTCTTCACAATTTGCTCTTCACCATCCACAGTGTGCTGACTAAACCAAGTTGTCACGCATACATCTCTCAAAGAGAAGTGAAAGAGTCAGTACCGGGACACTTATGGTTTCAATTTATTTAATTTTGATCAGATTAAAGCATCCTCATGAATCTTCCCATATGCCTGGGGTCTTCGTATGGATGACCAAGAAACTGGGTGCTAATTGCACTACGGTGACTACAATGACTTCGCCTTCAAATATTTGCTTTATGGCGTGTTGTCTCACAAATTGTGAATATTCATCTTGGAATAGAAGGCCTCCAAAATCTTCCATAGTCATTTCTTGAGTTTATTTTCCTTCTTCTTCCGAATAAATTGCGCCTTCTCTTTGATTTGCCATTTAGATTCTCGTGACTTGCAATTCCTCCCCAAATTTCTCGTTGTTCTTCTATTTCTGTATCTACAGCAGGCAAATCTACTCTAGTTTCTATGCAATCATGGAAATAGTTATCTCCATTTAAGCTCAAACTTAAAATTTTTGCAAGAGTACAATCACTACTACCTTAAAACTGCTGTGATTTTCCTCGAATTTACATAAAATAAAGAAAAAAATGTCCAAATTAGTAATTCCCTTTTTGTTAGAATATTGACTTTCAAATTGGCCAATCATCTATCCTCACAGCACGCCAAAATATGTTAAAACCCTTTTTGTATTGTATAGACGAAATCGTTGTAAACAAAGTTATGACTCAAGCAATTAAAGGACTATTTTCTAATCCCTGTTAGTATGAAAACTTGGTTAAGACCAGCTTTTGTGATATAGATAGACCAATGGACAAACAAGATCATGCTATAGACAAATTTACGGTGACCATTACTTATGATCAACTAGTCCAAGAACGGCGCTAAAAACTGTTAATCTAAATGTGATGAAAATAAGGCCTTGTTCTTTTCAGAACTGATTCATAAAAGATGATCGTCTTAATCACTGCAAGTGCACAAGTCGCATAAATAATAAAAGTGATTTTCAATAAGTTCAAATATCGTTCTACGAGGACTGGTGATGAATCATAAAACCAACTACTCCAACTACTCAAGATCCTTACTATTTAACTCCAATATTAAGACAGATTGGAAAAAGAATGAAATAATACTAAAGTAATTTCACTAGCTACATATAAAATATTATGATAGTTTCGGGAATCTCACACTCTGAGTGAGACAACACTAGGACATACACCAATGAATACTTGTCACTCGCACCATTTTGAATCTTAGTCAAGCTATAAGTTGAAAAGTCAATTTGTCAAAGATGCATCAGGGTATAGTTTGATTTCTCCTTAATCCATACCTTTCATCACTAGGAAATTCATATTCATTTTATGACCATGAATTTAATAGCCATTTAAAGATGGCAATCATCTTCAAGATTTGAGTATTTTTTCATTTTCATCACACCCCGTGATCTAGGATCGGGAGAATTTCGCCCCAGATATGATATCGCGAGCCTCTCCAATTTGATGGCACCATCCTCTAATGAAATTTCCATCCTTGTTTGCATCTGCCAACACAGACCGAACTTTCATCGAGAGGAGAAACCTCAAGTGATTAAACTGGATACTTCAACAAACTATCCTCAAACCATGAGTAAGTTAGTGATTTATCCGAAAGTAATCTTCGTGAGTTCATTAGTTCCGAAGCATTAGTCTCACTACACCAACAAAGAGGCTGTTTCACCTTAGGATTCTCCATCTCTCTGTGCCACAGAGGGCCTTCTTGGAACTGGGCAAGATACACATTTCTGCTTGGTACACTGCATTAGTACCGGGAACAAGTTCAAAATAATATCAATCATAAATTCATGAATTTAACCATGTTTTCCTTCCACCTTGTGCAAAAAAATGACTATCATCATCTAATCTATCTCTGCAGGGAGCTCAACCTCAAAACTAGTTCTACCATATCGCTGACTAACTTATCAAAAATTCAATCGAAAGTGTAAACGAACTAAATAAATGAAACTGTGAATTTTTTCCAAACTCCATTTTATTCAAAATGGTACGGAAGAGAAAATTTAACAAGAAATTCCAACCCTCAAGCCGCACTCATGCAAGCCATTACTCAACCCGTAAAATCAGAAGAAACTAACTAAAAACTACGCCTCAAACTAAATCTACTAAAATGAAAATAAAAGAAAAATAAAAGAAAATTAATATACAGAGAGTCTTCAACAACCTAGAAGTCCTGGAATTGTAGAAGCTGCACACAATGCCCTAGATGCATCTATTTATAAACTTTACAATGTTGGGCCGCACTTCAAGACAATGTTGTGGATCCCAAAATTTCTTGCCCAAATTGGTTGCTCTGTCGCGACATAGAAAGTTCTGTCGCGATAGAGTTCCTACCATCGCAGTTTCGCCGCAAATTTTTGCAGCTTTTTATCGCAAATGCCTTCCCGAGCTTTCTTGATTATATCGTAAGGCATATTGATAAATGTCGCTACAAACTTTTGATCCGTAAGTCTTGTTATCGTCGCTGACAGAAATTGCCCTGGTGGTCGCGACATCAAATTTTGCTACACCCAAATTTCTTTATACTCTTCTCGCTTCTATAGAAACTGTCATGACATAATTTTCTTTCGAGACAAGCATTTTTCTTCTTCGCTTAGGCAATTTTGTCGCGCGTAGTTTTCTATGTTGCGACAAGATTTATTTGATTCATTAATACTTTCGTCATGCATTGCACTTTCTTTTTGGCTTTACAGACTTTTCTTCTCTAGCCCTTATAGCTGGCTGAGCTGTTTGTTGCGACATAAAAATCTTTGTTGCGACAAACTTGACTTAGCTATTCTCAGTTCTCATTTAATTTATGTCGCGAATTAAGCTCTTTCTTCCTGTCGATAGTAATTCTATCGCCTCAGAGTTTTTATTAATATCGCAACAGAAAACTTCTTTGTCACGACGGAGATTCTGCCTTCAATTCTTTACTATGTCGCAACATGAATTTCTTTGTTGCCATGGCTCTTGTATTGCTCTTCAATTTCTTGTCACGACAGAGAATTCACCTTCCTCATGTTTTGTTTATCGTGATAGAAATAATCTTTGTCGCGACAGATTTTGTCAGTTTTTCATAGAACTTTGAATGTTATATCGCAAATGTGACGCCTTCTTTTATCATGCATGTACTTTCTTCCATGAGCCAACTCCATGTCAAAACCTTGTCGCAACATAAAAACACTTGTCTCAAATTCGAATTTGTGTTATATTCTTACATTTTCTCGCTATGGTGCCGCCTTTGTCGCAACAGAGTTCATGTTAATCTTCACTTTTATGTTGTGACAAAGGAAAGATTATCGCGATAAGGTTCCTTTGCCATTTTCCTTGATCATTGTCGCGACAAAGTTAAGAGTGTCACGACAGTGATGTTTACATTCTTCTTCAGCAATGTTGCGACATAAAACTCTTTTTCGTGACAGAGATTCTCTTTCTACCTTGAGTTTAGCCTGGACTTTGTTGTGACATACAGCTACTGGCTGCGACATAGTTCTTCTGGTATGCTTGAAATTTTGTCGCGACAAACAAAAACTATGTCACGATAGAGAATGCTACAATTGCCATTTTTTTCTTCGTTTATGCTTGAATTATTTCATTTTTCAATTAAAACCTGCAAAACACAAAGTTGGTGAATATTCCATAATTTTGCATAAAAATATATATGAAAATGCTAAAAACATGCCAGAAAAATTGATTAAAAATAGATGAGTTTAAGACTGATCAACAGTCTAGGCGGTCCAGTACGGTCTTCGATGGGCGACCTACCCTTCGGATCTGAGCTTTGCATGGAACAAATGATGCAAATGTAAAGACAATCGTAGGAGCAAAGATGCACTTCACCAGCAGCAACTGGGCTTTTCCTCGCGCCAAGCCAAGGCTAGAAAACACCACCCTGTGCGATGTTGCCTTGGCCCCCCCTCACTAAGACACCACCGCCCACCGGCTAGATGTCCCACTTGGTCGATGAAGCCCCGTTCAATTCGAGTCCACGGACAATTTTTCCCCGCTCGACCGCCACTTAAGGTGGCGTGGGGGGCTCCCATGGGCAGAGCGGACACCCTCGCCCCATATTGGCCTAGACCATGTGTTTCAGGCGTTAGACGACATCTCGACGTTCCCATTCGTCCATGCCATCCTCATTCAGGAGGCTCCGCCACATTTTTCGTTACCAAAGTTTCAGATGTACGATGGACTGCAGGACCCTTTCAATCATTGATGCATTACCGACTGATTATGACCCTCTAAAACAAGAAATGACGCCTCTTCAGGGTCTTCCCGTCCGACCGCGTTAGCCCCGCCTATCATGGTTTCATCAGTTGATTCAACTTGATAACATCCTTCTTCGCTGGCTATCCGAGAAGTCTGCCTCTAGTATATGTGCTCAAGCATGGAGAAACAGTGTCACCAATTGTCTTCCACATTCTGGATGGGGAGGTCCGAGACCATTAGAGACTTCCATGAAGTGATCTCGAGTCCGCCCCGCTTACAGCTTTGATTCGTGAGCTCCGAACACGCCGCAGTCACAAACGCACTATTCACCCAAACACCTAGTTCGACTCTCTATCTACAAATTTCCAAACTCGATCATGAATTGTTCCAGAGTGAATCGCGACGGCGTACAAAGACGACATCATGGCAACAACGAAAAGAACAAAGGGCGCATCCGACACCGGGCAAGGGAAAAGCAATTGGCAAGAGAAGTCACATAGTAGAGAGTTGAGCTACAAGAGCGAACGACGGGGTCTCGTCACTTCAGACACCAGCCCCTCGAAGGCTCGCTGGGAGTTCAAACATCGATAACGAAAGGGCAGATTTACACTCGCCTACACGCCTTCCAATCATCTAGTCGCTTTCGTGTTTCGAGGACATGATCGCCTATGGCGACTCAAAAGGAGGGATAAGTCTCGGCTCTACGAGTACCATAAGGTTTCGCACAAGACAAATTCCTCGCTTCGCTCCAATGTCTACCGAATCCACCTGTTAGAAAGGCACCTCCGTATTTGCTGTTGTGGAAAGCTCACCAAGGGATCACCATCGCCATCCCTACGGCCAATGTCCCGCCATTGATATGATATCAGCAACCCCCGAGTTGATCACAACAGGCGCCTACATACAAGGATTTTGTGGCGGTGTGTGAACTACAAATTTTGCTCCCGGAGTGCCCCACCCATGATGGGCCTCACCTTTTCCGAGACCCTTGGGGGCTTGGCTCACCCTGTCGATGACGCCCCGGTCCTAACACTAGAGGTCATGCATCGATGAAGCGTGACAGTTTAAGCTGACCTGTGAGGCATGGACTCCTATACTGCCCCGACGGCTGCTAGGGTACACGACACAATATACGTAATTTAGGAAGAATCTTTAGTCAGTCCACAAGACTGCACCTAGTTGCTTGGGAAATCGTGGCTACCAATCTCGACAAGCCCTGGCCATCGCCCGTTCCATTTGAAGGTGATCGGACGAATCAATGATTTCAACACCATATTGGACCGAACTTGGATTCATGCGATGAAGGCATTACCCTAGTCTTACCACTAGAGTTTGAGCTTCTTAACTCCACAAGGACAAGTGGGTATTAGTGGTGACCAACAAGCAGAAAGGTATGTTGTACACTTGACCGGCCAAACGACGACGCACTGACCAAATAGCAACGAATGCTCAAGGCCCAGCCAGCTGCATAAGGGGAGGCAAGAATCGCCGAGCCATTGCAAATGTACCCCCTATTCGCCCCTGACAAGCCAAATCAGGTAAGGTTAAGGGCCTCACTTTCCGCGAAAGAGGTTGCCTCCATGTTGTCTCTTCTCAAAGAGTTCGCTGATGTTTTCTCATGGTCTCATGCTGATATGCCGGGAGTTTTGCCAAAGTTTGCCGAGCACCGACTGTGTATGCGAGATAGTTTCAGGCCAGTCCGGCAAAGGTTGAGGCGGTTGCTTTTGAACCCCGCCAAATGCTGCATTTGCAAAGTGAGCTCCCGCGCAATTCTCTCGATTCCGACCGCCAAAGAATATAGAGATGACACTGACAAGTTTAGCTATTACTCAAATGCAACTCTAAATAAACGAAGAAGGAAATACAGTTTCAGCTATTGACGGCCTTGAATAGGTTTATCTCACGATAATCAAACTGATTTCGGCCTTTCTTCAGAGCATTAAAAGGGGCTAATGAGAAAGGCCCGCCTGAGTGCACGGAGGTCCTTCATGCCATTAAAGATTTTGTTTGCTCTGTCGCCTCCCGGGCCGGTCAATCTGGGAAGAGCTCTATCTTTACCTATCTACTTCGGGCCGACTACAGGATTTACTTTAGTGACGCAGGTTAAAAAATGAAAGGATGCATCGCCGCTGATAGCCAAGCCCCTCTTACCGGTTTGAGCGAAATCGGGATAACGTACGTCCTCGTGTTAGAGAATCCCAAACAAGGGCTGCGACGCCTCGCTAATCCTCGCGACAATGCGGTATCCATGTAACGTGGGCCTAAGTGTTATGGACCAGTCATCTATCCTGAGTGCGACGGTCGTGGCCTTAGATCGTTAGGTCGAGCCGTCTTAGATGACCTCAATCACTGAGTATCTGATGACGGGGGCTTTGCCAAGAAATCGAGCCGAGGGCCGAGCAAAGACAAGACTGATTTTGAACGAGGAGCTTATCGGCGCTCCTTCTGGTCGTGATTTCAAGGTGGATTGGGTCCATAAATGAGCCGTAGAAGCGAGTCATGGAGCAAGTGCACCGAGGCTTGTGCGGGACACACATCGGAGGGCGGATGTTGTGCCATCGAATTGTAACTCAAGGATACTTGTGACACCCCAAAACTCGGGGGTCTATTGACCAACCTTCAACCTGAAACTCTGTGGATACTTCCAACCTATCACTCACACTATGTGTCCTATTTATCAGATCCATTAAATTTAACAACTAAATGGCCACTTCGGGTCCATTTATCCATTTTCTGTTTCCAAATATGCAAGACAAATTTAAAATAGCCTATAAGGATTTAATTACAACTCTCTTGCATAATAAAATACATGGCAAAACTAGTTTGCACATAAAGTTTACAAAAAGATTTTCATAAGCCACAATCCGACTTTCTTCACAATTGCGGCCTCAAATGGGCGCCGTCCACTGGTGTACTCCCTGCACTTGAAATGTTTTCCCATATAGGGTAAGCCATGCCCAGTAGAGTAAACTCCTACAGAGGCTACTCCCCACCTAAGTGTACATGAAATGTTCACACTCACACTTTACATTACAAACAAGATTATGCAATCCTAGGTTGAATTCTATGTTTGCTACGAAATGAGGTGAGATCCACTCATGCATTATGTCCCGGTCTTACCGACTCCACGGCAATCGAGTTCTATCGACTCCCACCACACAATGAAATTCCAATGTGTGATAAAATCCGTATTGATGGATTACATCCAATAGTCATATTCAAACAAAATTCATTTGTTTATAAACCAAAAGCTTTTTAGATGTTACACCTTAATTGATGATTTTATATTCAAAACCATGTGTCTTGTAGCGACCTTGGTGTCGCACCTCGCTTCTCGCACGCCTATACACCGTTTGGACTTTCACCCGGTAGAGGTAAGGAACCAAGACATGCCTTTCACCCGAGGGGATGTCTAACCCTTCTTGTTATTACCCGACACAAGTTTTCTTTTCCATTTCATGTTATGCAACCATGCGACTCTGTTGGACATCGTCTAACGATTCCGAGCCCACCCATCAATCACCAAGTATGGTGATTAATCACAACCATGCACTCAAACTCATTCAATGCGATGTCCCCGTGCATATTCAATGTAATGCGCCATTGCATGTTATATCATGCCACATGTATAACGAAACCTACATGGACAACATAATCCACACCACTCACTGGGTGTCATGGACAGTCACATCGTATGCATATGACTTCCATACATCACATCATTCATATCAATATATTATACACACATACATCAACATCAACATACAATGTGTCATTTCATGTTCAAGCAATGACACACTCACAATCAAGCCATGTAATGGCCATTTTCACGTATAAACTCATCACATGCCAATACATTAATGCACCCATATTGACATCCAAACATGTCACTACATTGTCAAGTAATGACACTCTCAAACCAATCATACAATGGCCTCGAAGCAAGCCACAAACAATCACAAATCTAATTCACTAAATCGACCCCAACAAACCATAAACACAGCTCCTCAACACGCAACAGCTGCCAAGGAGTAAAATTATCTTCTCCCAGCGAACCGAAAAGTCCATAAAACCATCCCTCGGGTCTCTTCGGTGTGAACATTCCCATGCCCAGCTGACACCTCTTCCTCCCAGCGAAGACCCTTCTCCCTGTGGAAGCCTCATGTCCTCGCCTAGGCAAAACACTGTTCGCCTAGGCGAAGGACGCCCGACATGAAACTCGAACATCCACCCATTTCTAGCCCAAAAATGGAAAATTAGAATCCGGCGAGGAAGAATCCCACTTCGAGCGTGAGTAGTAGTAGTAGGAAGTCCCAAGGACACTTCCTAACCCCCGAAACCCTGAGTTCCCCCAAATCCCTCTTTTGGATCTTTGGCGAAATCTCTATTTTCTGGTACACACGTGTAGCTCTTGCCAAGTAGATGAACTTTCACTCTTGGCTCAACGAATTTCGACCGAGAAACTCAGAGATCGGGTAAAGAAGCCTTTGGCCTCTTCTCACATGCACATAACAGGAAAAATGACTTCTTCCCTGCCCTAATTCCCTTTTGTCTAGAACTTAAGTCATGGCCCATGTTGTGCCACGTGTCCACACTTGCTTGAGTCCGATTCTGACCCAAAGTTACATATTCTGTCTCCATTTAAGTTCAAATTATTTTCTATGAACTTAACTTAAGTCATTTCCCAACTTCTGAGATTTTCTTAAAAATCTCACTTTTGGGAGTCACTAAACACCAAACCCCCTAAAACGTTAAATCTCGACTATCTCATAATTCAACGAAATTAGTCTAGCTAACTAGATTCATGAGACGAATCCATGGTGAAATTTGTTTCATATCCCGAGAGATTTAGAAAATTTTTGTGTTTTCAACCTATAATCAGAGTGTAAATTTACCTGCTTTGCTATTTTAAGAAAATTCGATTTTTCCCGGGTTTTACAATACTATTGGCTGACAATGAAGCAAGAGTATGAGGCCTTTGTAAGGAAGTGTGATGTGTGCCAATGGCTCGACAACATCATTCATGATACATCCAAGATACTCCACTCCGTGACAAGTTTGTGGCCTTTCTACAAGTGGGGAATGGACGTCGTGGGTCCTATGCTCAGGCCACCACACCGGCCATCTGAGTTCATGCCGGCTACCAATTACTTCACTATGTACGTGAGGTGCTATGAGCAAAGCCAACGCAAAGATAGCTCATTCAATTTGTGCAAAGAAATATAGTATAGATTTGGGGTCTGCCATTCGCTCGTCTCAATAATGGGTCACCATTAGCAAGGCGTTTGGGTGCTATGTGTTGAGTACGAAATAAATAATGTCTACTCATCACCACGGTATCCCCAATCCAACGACCATGTAGAGGGACGCTACTTGGGTACTTGAAAAAAAGCTAGACGACGGTGAGGGGAAAATGGGTGGACGAGCACGGTATGGCCCTTACCCACCGAACAACTCCAAGGCGTACTCCTGCTGGGAGACACCATACCCGCCTCGCATGGATACCATCGAGTCTAGGCGGAACCACTCTGCGTGTTCAACCCTACCGAACTCACTCAATCCTTGGATGAGCTAGAAGAGAAAAGGGAACGGACCTCCATTCGAATGGCTGAGTACCAACATCGAGCTGCTAAATAGGTAGAGAGGCTCATCAAGCCCAGGGCATCCAGCAAAGGAGATCTGGTCCTACAACGGACCTTCGAGGAAGGAAAATTGAAACCAAACTAGGAAGGTCCCTACATTATTGTTGATAAGATGTGTGGGCCTATGTGAATACAAATACCGGGATGTGGGAGGGTGGAGCCTCTAATCTCGGAACGCCTCTATTTAAAAAGGTATTTCTGGTAGCATTTAGGGTTGTGGGCACTGTCTTTGCGGATGTACGAAAATAAGTGTATGGAGATAAATGAGAACATTTCTTTTTTTACGACGTCGCTCACACTTTAAACTTTGATCGCCAAGCCTTGTACTCTAGCAACCTCCTTGAGATGGTCTCCCTTAGATGAGCCTTGTACTCGGGTAACCTCCTTGAGTTGGTCTCCCTGAGATGAGCTCGCATCGTGCAACTTCTTTGGCAGATGGTCTCTCAAGTGAGCCTTTACTCCTGCGCAACCTCCTTGAGATGGTCTCCTAAGATGAGCCTTGTACCGTGCAACTTCCTTGAGTCAGCCTCCCTAAGATGATCCTTGCACTCGGTTGCTCCCCGAAAGGTGTCTCGAGATGAGCCAGACTGTGCTACTCCCTCGAGATGGACTCTGGCGGGATGCACCACCCGCAACCCTGAATAGGTCGGCTAAACTTTTGAAACATAAAACACATGAAAGAAAGATGCCAAGAATACTCAAAACACTTAGGACAAAACAATTGTTCCATTATCCAAAAGATATGCCCAGGACAAACCCCTAGCCGTCAAAGTTATTAAGAGTATATGTGGAACTTCTTTCGTGATAATCAATGGCGAGATTCTGGGTCATACTTTGGCCAAGGCTGATGTACCTTCACTTGAGGGCACATGAAGGATCCGGGCTTCCTCTGCCGGAGTCCCAGGTGAAGCCGGAACTCGAACCCCTCTATTTGCCGAGTTATTGGATGTCTCACTGGGCGGCAGAATGGTGGAAGGCTCAACCAATTGGGCAAGGGGCAGATTGTTGCGATGACTTGGGAAGGTCCCTTGGGGTCTCAAATTGCCGCCTTGCACTCCAGAGTCCCTGGCCACGCAGACTTCGCCCAACAAATTTAGGTCGCATTATCGCGATAAAATAGGAAGCTTGGACCTAGGTCGGCTTTAGAGTCTGCTAGCACTGTGTTTCTACCACAAAATGCATGCCCTTAGCTCAATTTTTACTTGATGAAAATACCATTAAATATCAACGCTCTACCATATTAGCTTTTACCACTAAAGTATAGAGAAAATAAAAATAAAATGTGATTAAAACAATGTTTTTTAACATTATAATTGATTTTTTAGACTTTCAAAAGTATTTTATAAGATTTGCTAATTAGCTATTTAGCTATTTTTAAAGTTATTTCTCAAATTAAAAGCGTTTGTATATCATTTCTAAATAGTCTAAATAGACATTTAATATTGAAAGAATATAATATTATATTTTTATAATGATTATTAATAATAATATTTCACACTTTTAACCATAAACATATAATGCGATTTGGCCAAGATTCTCTTTACTCAACTAAGAAGTCCTCGAATGAGCCTGAACGCAAATTGCAGCATGTGGATGTGACTTTACCGTCTCAGCCCCTCCCGCCTCGAATTTATGGGACACCGGCGAGACGCTAAAAGAAGATTTCCTGCAGCGCATGAACCTCGTCTAAAACACCCGCGACTTAACAAAAAAATATTTACACTTTATCCAAAATGTATATGTATTTAATACTTAATTAGTTTTTAACTTGTATTTTTAAAATTCTAATAATAAAAATTAATTGGATTGAACCTAGATGATATTATTATAAAGTAAAATTTTCTATATATTTTTTTTTATATTTACCGTTGAAAACCCAATTCAGAAACAAATTTCCAAGAACATATCCAAATCCAATCAGTCTAATAGGAAAAAAGAAAAAAAAAAAAAAGTTTGATTTTCCGGGAGCCGGAGCTTTTACACTTATCTACAAAGTCGAGAAACAAATTTGTTTCGTCCGATTTTAATGAACCAAACGGAATTAGCGGGAAAAACTACTATTCTCGGGATTCAGTTTTATTTTTGAATAATATATTAGAAATTTCAGAAAATTTTAAAGCCTCTGATGGATAAGCTCATCGGAGATCCATCAGGAAACCGGGCCACGCCCGTCTACCCTCAACGGCGTGGCAACCCCGGGAAAGCTGCTCCGCCGCAGGATAATTCCATTTTGGCGCCGGCGGGGGCAGCAGGACGGCGGACTGTAATGCGGTGGGGCAATCGATTCTGGAAGAAGTGCTCAGCGCGTGAGTTTTAATTTGCGTTTTTTTGTTGTTTGAATTCAGTTTTTGGGCTCTCGTATCGTGAATTCAATTATGGGGTTTGAGAAATTTGGTTGAATTCCGGGTTATTTAGTTTGAATTAGGTGTTTTGGTTTGTGTAGACAGTTTCTTGTAACAATATTCTTCTGGGGCTTATCATCTAATTGTATATGTCTGTGTTGTTTTACTTGTTTAATGGGGAACCACAATTTTTGAAGGTATTATGTATTTTCTGAAGCATATGGCCACAGAACATAGAGGTTAGGTTTACTTGATGATTTTTTGATCCATGTTTGTTGTAGAGTGTACAAATTATATTGGTTTATCCGAGTCTTACTTCCTTATACAATGTTTAATCCAAAGCCATGATGCATTTTCCCAAACTATCCTCAGAATTCTATTATCTCCTCTTCCCACTCTCCCTCAAGGGCATCCATCCCTGATCTATTTCTTTTATGGGCTGCTCTAGGTTCTCCCAAGAAATTCTCCTGCTGATTTCAGCTAATAATTTGATGTTGGAAGAGAATCCACATTCTCTGATGCGATGAACTTGGAGGACATTAGTGAAAAACTTGATGTTGCTATGTGAGAGTAACATCAGTAGCAGTTTAGAGTTAATGCTGATTGTTTCTACTTATCCAGAAAACAAAACAAAAAGGTGCTTGGGGTTCCTTTGATCTTTGATGTCGGTTTCTGGAAGAGAAGTAAAGGCAGCAGTAGCATGATTGTCCCTTGGCATTGCAATCATTCCCTTCCGGTGAGGCATATTCTTTGTGCATCCATAAAGAATTCTTCTATATATTAGATGAAGCTTATAACAATTTAACCTTTAGAAAATGTATCCTACCCTTCAAATAGGGAGGCTTTCTTTGATTGAATATATATCATTAAACCTCTTTTATGTACAAGATTATGAACTCAGTTTAAAATTTTACTCTCTGCTCCTGTTGATTCTACCATTAATTTGACAGAAAATCACCCAATTGGTCATCGTTCCAAATCGATGACCAGTTTGGGTCCTATTTCACGTCTTCTCTAGCTCATTCACTTCTTTGTCCACAGAAATAAAAATAAAGAGGGAAGGAAAGATGACAGCAACTTATTAGGGAGAGACAAAGACGAAAAAGGTATGTGATGGTTATTTTGTTTTATTCTTTATTAAATGTTCTATTTCTTATATTCTTGATAACAATATGTTTCTGTTCCATGGTTGTGCTAATGTGTTATCTCATTAACTTCAAGAATTTGTTCATTCTCGCATCACATTCAGTAAACCACAAATATATGTTGGAAATGAACTGATTAAACAAGTAATTATGTTTCTCTATCCCTTAAAATCTGTGTGCATTGTAGCTCTAGTTTTTACCATTTCATGCAGTTGATTCAGATTGTAACATTCTACTTACTTACATCCATACACCGCGCACGGAATCGTTGGAACCACCAAATGTTAGGTGTTTTATATGGAATAGCTAATGCCTCTCAAAGTAGGTGGCTAGTTTTACCCTCGTTGTTCTTTCATGGGATAGCTAATGCCCATAGAAGGAAGAATCAGATAAGGAGGATTTGAATCAATGGTTACTGGTTTACATAGGGTTAGGAAATGAAAGAAGAAATTTTAAGAGCCTTTGAGAACCTACTGACATATTCGGGGGGTTGGAAGCCTGATTCGAATAATCTCAGCTTTGAAAGAATAGATCAGGAGGAGGATAGAGAGCCGAAAAAGCCTTTCACTAAAAATTAAATTTTTTTGGCTTTGGCTGATTTTGAAGGGGACAAAGCACTAGGTCCAAATTGCTTTCCTATTGGTTTTTGTCATTTTTCCTAGGACTTTGTTAAAGAGGATGTGCTGAGGTTGTTTAATGAATTTCATAATAAGGGGCGCTTTTTGATGAGTATGAACACCACCTCTTTAGTACTGGTTTCGAAGAAAGGAGAGGCTGAAGATTTGAAAGATTATAGGCCTATAAGCTTGTTGGGAGGGCTGTATAAGTGGTTGGCGAAAGTTTTGGCTAACAGACTTAAGGTTTGCTTGTCTAAGGTAATTTCGAAAGCTCAAAATGCTTTGTTGAGGGTAGACAAATTTCGATGCAGTGGTTGGTGGCTAATGAGGTTATTCAATTAATCAGGAGGGTACTCCCTCGTGGGCAAATCTGCGTGTGTTTGGGGATTTGAGAAAGCTTATGACCATGTGAACTGGTCGTTCCTGATTTATGTGCTAACCAAAATGGGTTTTGGTAAGCATTGGATTAGGTGGATTTCATGGTGCATTTCTTCAACAAGCTTTTCAGTGATAATTAATGGCTCTCCCTTTGGTTTCTTCCAGAGCTTGAGGGGCCTTCGCCAAGGTGACTCACTCTCACCTTATCTATTTGTGATAGTTATGGAAGCTTTCAACCACTTGTTGAAGAGAGCGGTGGATGGGGGTTTTATTTCGACTAGTAATGTGGGGGGTGTTGGGAGGGAGGGTGTTATGGTTTCCCATTTACTGTTTGCCGATGATACACTGGTTTTTGTAAAGGATGATCGAAATCAACTCTGCACTTCCTTCCTCGGGTTTTTAATGTGGCTTCCGAGGCTCTTAGGCTTGAAGATCAATTTGGAAAAGAGTGAGCTCATCCCAATAGGAAGAGTTGAGGGTATGGAGTTGCTCGCTGCTGAGCTTGGGTGCTATTGAGAGAAAAGGAATACATTGATTCTCATTAATTTACAAAAGGAGGAAGCATACATATTTATACTCTAGTGTTAGGGCAAAAAAGGAAACAAAGTTAGTGTCTAATTAGGAGACTAAAGAGAGAAGGAAAAGAATCCTAAATGGATTAGAAGACTAAACCTTAACACTCTCAAGCCGGGAGCAGAGGTCAAAAAGCACTAAGCTTGTCACATATATACTTTATCCGAGGACGTCTAGGAGACTTAGTGAAGATATCTGCTAGTTAGTCATTAGAGTTGACAAAACTAGTAGTCATGCATCTCGATGCAATCTTTTATCTGATAAAGTGGCAATCCACTCTCATGTAGTTAATATCTCATGGAAAACTCGGGTTAGATGGAATATGTAAGGCGGTTTGATTTAACATATAAGCTTCATTTGTCCATCCTTCCTAAATCTTAGCCTGGAGTGACATGCTTCAATCATATGAGTTCATGTTGTTAACATAGCTCAGATTTCACTTCAAAGATTGGATTCCGCTACTACATTTTGTTTCTTACTCTTCCAGGATATTAAGTTACCTCCAATGAACACACAATACCTTGATGTAGAACGTTTATCTGTGGGTGAGCCTGCCCAGTCTGCATCACTGTAGCCAACAACCTTGGTATGACCTCTGTTCTCATACAACACCCCTTGACCTGATGTTCATTTGATATAATGGAGAATACGAACTACAACATCCCAATGGCTATCACAAGGTGATTGTAGGAACTGGCTAACTACGCTCACAAGAAATGAGATGTCAGGCCGAGTGATAGTGAGATAGTTCAGTTTACCTACAAGTCATCGATATCTCCTTGGATCTCGTAGAAGCTCCCCCTGAGTTGGTACAAGTTTGACATTCGGATCCATAAGAGTGTCTACAGGCTTACAATCCAACATACCAATGTCTGTCAATATATCCAAGGTATACTTCCTTTGAGAAATAACCACTCCGGAATTAGACTGAGCTACCTCAATGCCTAGAAAATACTTGAGTTTCCTCAAGTCTTTGTCCTAAAGCGGCCGAAGAGGTGTTGTTTGATTTTGAAAAGCATCCCGTCATTGCCTCAGATGACAACACTACATAAACAATCAAGCAAATACACGGCTTAGTAGATGAATGATGATAAAATCCGAATGGTTTGTCGCTGGGCCTGACCATGCTAAACTCCTGAATCCACTCGAGCTAAACATACTAAACCAAGCTTTTCCGAGGAGACTGCTTAGACCATATAAGGAACCCACGAGTTTGCATATTTCAAACCGACTTCCGAAAGCAACAAACCGCATGGTTGTTCATATAAACCTCTCGCGAGATCACTCATGAAGAAAGACATTCTGATATCCAACCGAAAAAGGGGCCATGAATGCACAATGCCCATAGAAAGAAGCAAGTAAGTGAACAGAGGCAATCTCGCCATCTGAAAAAGTATCATAATAGTCCAAGCCATATTACCGAGTGCGTAAATTTCGCAACCAAACGAGCTTTGTCGACCAATCTTGCCATCAAGTCCCACCATCAGATAGATCTAACGACAACCAATGGGAGACTTTGCCAAGAGGAAGAAATGACAGCACCCTACGTGGTCATCGAGTAAAGAGCATCACTCTCCGCTGATTGCATGTTTCCGCACCGATGAGAGAGCCCCACTAGTGCTTTTATGTTAGAGATGTATGATAAGGTAGAAACAAAGGAAAAATAGGGTAAAGATAAACGATGAAAGCTAAGAAAATTATAAATATGATGGGTTAGAGTAGAGTCGTACCTACCGAATGGCAATAGGTAGATCATCAAACTGGCTATGAACCAGAAAGCAGGAGATGACTACGCAAAGAGATGAGCCAACACGAGGCCCCAGAGGAACGAGGACGACGTATAGACTTGAAGGGTCAAGCCGCCTACATCCTGCAGTGGAGAAGGGAAACTGGTGGAGCCATAGCACAAAGTTAATGTGATAAGACATCCGGGAATGTGTATGACGCCATGGCAGAAGAAGAAGGAGAATCCTCAGTTAAAAGACATCACAGTAGATAAAATACCTATTAGTGTCAGAGATAACAACGATAACCCCTCTGAAGTCGAGAATAACCTAAGAAGACACACTTCGTGACTTTGGTAGAGAGTTTGTCTTGCCCAGGAGTGAGAATATGAATAAAACAAACACAACCAAAGACACGAGGAGGGAGACAAAAATAGGTTGACAGTAGTAAGCATTTAATGAGAGATTTGATCATGCAAAATGTGAGGGATGACATACGTATTAATCAAATAACAAGCAAATTAAGTTAGCATCCCCCGTAAACGCTGATAACCTTATATATGAGAAGAGTGTAGTCGCCTCAACTAAATGATGGTTCTTATGCCCAGCCACTCTATTCTGTTGAGGAGTGTAAGCATAAGATGATTGGCGAAGAATCCCATGGGAAGAGATAAAAGAAGAGAATGACTTATAGAAATATTCCTTTACATTATCATTTCTTAAAATACGAATAGAAGTATTGAATTGAGTGCGACTTTTAGCATGAAATTTTTGAAAGATAGAAAAAAGTCAGCTCGAGTTTTCATTAAAAATAATCAAGTACATCGAGAATAATCATCTATAAAAGTAACAAAGTAATGAAATCCTAAAGTAGAGGTAGACCTAGAAGGACTCCAAACATCAATGTGAACAAGCTCAAAAGAAGACTTTGTCCGAGGATCTAAGCGTTTTGGGAACAAGACATGAGTATGTTTCCCAAGCTAACAAGACTCACACTCAAGCGAAGATAAACTAGACAAATGAGGAACCAGCTTCCGAAACTTGGAGAGGATTGGATGATTGAGGCGATTGTGGAGGAGGAGAGGAGCTTCCGTGGAAGTGGAAGAAGTGGAACAAAGAGGCGAGCTGAGGTGAAAGAGGCCTTGTGACTCATGTCCGATGCCAATGGCCTTCAGATTGTTCAAGGTTATAGTGTTGTTTGAAAAAATAAGTAATATTAAATGAAGGTCACGAAATAAATTTACTAATGGAAATAAGATTAAAAGGAAAATCAGGAACATAAAGTACAGAAGTAAGGGGCAAGGATGGGAGGGGACAAACCGAGCCAATGCCTTTAGCTATGGTCTGGAAAAATTCATTAGCTAAGGTAATAGTAGTAGGTGTGCGAGACCTTAAAAGGTAAGAGAGAAGAAAAAGGTCTTTATTACCAAAGATATGATCAGAGGCTCCAGTATCAAGGATCCAAGGTGCAGATGAATATGTAAGGCAAGTAGAGACATTACCAGTATGGGCAACATAAGCAATGGAGGAAGATTTGGTTGCTTGAGTGAGACGAAGGTACTCCTATACTAAGAATGACCCCGAGGTGATGAGCTCCTACACGTAACTCAACATTAATGATTAGAAGACCGAGCCAAATGAGCAGTACGGGGAGGTCGACCATGTAACTGATAGCATCGATCACAGGTGCGTCCAAGCCTATGACAGTATGTACATTGAGGACGTTGTCCTCCACCTCGGTTGCTACTACGTCCACCTCTGGAATCACTTTGAGAATGAGACCAGAAACCACTCGTATGTCCAATTTTAGATTGCATGGACTGAGTGGTAGTGGAGGTATGACGAAGTAACCGAGCAAGAGCCTCATTGCTTTGAATAACCGCCCAGCGGAGTATCCGTTCCTGATGTTCTCAAAACTGCTTCGAGGTTAAGTAGAAGAATGATCATAAAGACTCGATCCATCTTTGACAGGGAAGTCTCAGTATTAGTAGACTTTGGCAAAATAAAGATAAGTTTCATCCTTAAAGGCAGTCATTCGTCTACCAAAAGAAGATATATCCATACCGAGTTGTTTCAAATTGACAATGGAGGATATTACCCTAAGAGACGTCAATATCATTATCAGATGCTTTCTTTACCCGGGATTCCAGAGAGTGTAGCAAGTTTTATAGGCCCCATTATTATGTAGTCTTAGCACTAATAGATCGTCAAGAATATTGCAAAAGTAAAACTTCGCTTTTCCATCGAGTACGTTTTTTATCTTCTGAATACTTAAACGCAATAGTAAGATGATCCTCATATCCATTACCAATAAACCAAAGGTCCACCGAAACCCATTGACCGATAATTCTCACTGTATTTACCAAGGTAATCATAGGAGTCAAAATAAAAGAATTAAAAGTTCGACCTTTTTCTATACCATAGAGACATCTTTTCAGCTATAGAGATGAGAAATCGTGAGGAATCAATGTAAACAACTCCCAAGTCCCTAAGATGTCATAGAGCTTTAAAACATAAAAACAATGAGATCCAAAGGCCGTAAATACGTTATAAACAAAGGGTCGGAGAGAAAAAGTGAAAAAGAAGGGCTTTTCCAGCGACGTTAGGGCACGTGGAGTGGATGGATGGGCTTGTCATGCGTACACACCCGGCCGGGCAGGTGTGGTCCAACAAGGTCTCACGCGCCGGGTAAGTGACTCGCCGCACCAAAGTTCCGGCACGGGAAGGTATTTTTCAGCGAGGGTTCCACCGAAGGTAGATCGAGGAGGCGCCCTCGAATGGTGTGCTCTTCGGCCCGAATGGAGGTCGCTTAGAAAATCCCCGGCCAAGAAAAGTTGCCGGCAGCAAGGTGTTCCAACGATGGTTTGGCTTTTTTGAGGCTTCGTGAAGACTATAACACGATTAGAGTGTGACACGGTCGTTGGATAGGTTGCCGGAATTGACCACACGACGAAACCCTAACCCTAGTATTTTCAAACTCTTTTATGGCTCTGATACCATGTTGAGAGAAAAGGAATACATTGATTCTCATTAATTTACAAAATGAGGAAACAAACATATTTATATTCTAGTCTTAAGGCAAAATAGGAAAAGAGTTAGAGTCTAATTAAGAGACTAAAGAGAGAAGGAAAATAATCTTAAATGGATTAGGAGACTAAACTTTTAATGTAAAGTAAAAGTAGGAGATTGCCTTCACTTATATGGGACTACCCTTGGGTGCTCGCTTACAAACTGCTAGAGTTTGGGACCATGGAGAGAGGTTCAAAAGAGATTGGCTTCAGGAATAGTCAATATATTTCCAAAGGGGGTCGTGCCACATTGATTAAGAGCACCTTATCCAATTTGCCCATCTACTTTTTGCCTCTGTTGCACCTTCCTAAAACGGTTAATTTAAGACTAGAGCAAATTCAAAAAAACTTTTTATGGGGCAAGGGTCAGATGGGTAAGAAGCCTCATCTTGTTAGGCGGGGGATAGTGTGTAAGGAGAAGAGAAGTGGAGGCCTGGGAGTGAAGAATCTGAGCTGGCTTAATAAGGCTTTGCTTTCTAAGTGGAAGCCGAGGTTTGGCTGGCAAAGAGTGGGACCCTATGGAATGAGGCACCGTGGCATGGGAACGTGGAAGGGGCTGTGTACTGATACGAGGGTTCAGTCATTTTAGAAGGCAATTTGACTTGTTAGCCGTGGTGTTAGTAGCAATTGGTCCTTTGAGTTGGTAATGGCCGTAGAATCAAAATTTTGAAGGATGCTCGGGTCGGAGAATTCCTTGCCGTGTCTCTTTCCTTTGTTGTTTGCTCTGGCCGAAGCTCCAAGAGGCTTCGGGTAAGGGATTATTGGAACGATAGACCGTGAAGGTGGCTTCGAACCTTATCTTTACGCCTTCAATGACTCGGCTGGACGAGGCAAAAGCCTTTTATGTCAACTTGGAAGATACACTTCTCGGATGAGGAAGTCAGAATAGGTTAGGTGGAAATTGTCGAACATTGGAGTTTTCACTGTCAAATCCATGTACAAGGCCTTGCACCGGGAGCACCTTTGAGCCCCTTCCCTCGCGCATCATTCGAGGTCTTTAGGAGTCTCACCGAAAAAATCAATGAAATCTTATAATCGAGGATTGCTATATTTGCAAAGAAAATGGTACATCATTAATTGTTAAACGACTACTTCCTAAAAGCTCACTGCAGATTTGATTTAATATGAATATCATTCCTTTAACACCTCACGTGTTCTATACCCGCATGAGTCAAATAAACCAAATAGGAGTCCTCCATGAACTTTCAAATCAACAAATGGGAATAAATAAAAGAGTGTCAGGTTCAAACCTGCGACTCCTCAAACCGTGACTCGATATCACGTTAAACGACCACCCTCCTAAAAAAGCTTGAGCTTCAGAGGGAATGAGATTTAATATGAGTATCATTCCTTTAACATTAACCAATCAATTTTTTTTATTATATTTAATTTCTCTAAGAAAATCCAAAAATGTAGTAAAATTCTAATAACCTATTATGATTCTAATCATAATTTGATTCCAACTACTAATTCTAATTTGATTCCTACTCCGAAATGAGAATAAAATAATACTTTTCTTTTACTGAATTTAAATGAGTAACATGTGACAGTCCTACTCTATTTATATACATCGTGAAGACAATTAAAGGGAAACAAATAAAGTATAAAAAGTGGAAGGTACGTACGTTAAAGAAAGGAAATAAACCAGAGAATATTCTAAGAATATCCTATGATTCTCAACACCGACTAATAATCCTAATTTGACTCTTAACAAATAATTTTAGTTTAAAGTGTATTCATGTCTTCTCTTTTCTCCTTCAATAGCCTTTGAAAGACTTTCACCCATTATATTATTTTCATACTCTTTGGTTTGGGATTTAAAATTCAATGGTCAAGTGTCTTGATTACTAAATTATGCAAAGTAGTATAATGACTCTAACTCAACCATGTAGATATTATCCGCCAGTTTAAAATATCTTTAAGGATTTTAACATTCATGCTTGATTAAGAGTAGCCCCATACATATATAGTTACATGCAATAACATTCTCCCCTTATCTAATGTGGATATCACAAACATTCCCTCATGAGATTGTGGGTATAAATAGATCGTGGATTTGAATGTATTTTAATAATTTTTCTACTACACTTTGAAATTTATAGGTATACATGTATACGCATGTAGAAATGTCCGCCACAAAGGAAAACAATAACGTCCCTTTAAAACAAGGAAAAATAATTCAAGAGAGAAATAGGTCAACCATTTATCCCTCTTTATTAGGAAAACAACTGATCCTAGTAGTAGTAAATATATATTCCTTTATTCTATTAGAATAAACTATTTTCTATAAATTTAACACCCCTCGAGGAGGGCTGCACAAAAGTCATACAAACCTAGCTTGTAATTGAATCTTTAAAGCTTCTTCTTGGAAGAGCTTTGGTGAGGATATCTGCAGCTTGTAGTCTGGAAGTGATATAGTTTAGCTGCATTATCTCTTTCTTGATTTTCTCAGAGATAAAGTGTCTGTCTATTTAAATATGTTTGATTTTGTCATGATGCATACGGTTTTTGGCAATATTGTTGGTAGCTTGATTAATATAGAACATCTTGGTAGGCTTCCTTGTAGTAGCTTCCAGTTCATTCAGTTGTCTTTGAAGCCACATTCCTTCACAAATACCATATGCTACTTCTTAACACTACTATTTGTTTCTTGCTCCACCATGTCACAAGGTTCCCCTATGTATATGAACAATATCTAGATGTTGATCGCTTATCTGAGACATCTCCAACCCAATCACCATCAAGAAACTTCTACATCCCCTCGGGCCCCGTGGCGTCATCCTTAAATACCTTAGTCCGAAGGTAATATCATGTTCTCTTTAGCGATTGTTATATTATTCTGCAACATTGTCGAAGATATGTGCCAGTCAAGTGCGTGAAAGGTAGATGAGACGACCTACAAGTCTTCGATATCTCTCTTTGTCAACTGTATTTACTGTCTCCACTTCCTCTTATCTTTTGATGGAGTTCATCGAGGTATGCTTGAGCTTGCATCCAAGCATGCATGTTCTCGAGTAGACCTGCCAGGTACTTTTGTTGAGTAGGAGATGACACCCTTTCTTCTTAATCTAGCCACTCGATGCCCGAGTATTTGAGAGGACTGAGATTTTTAATCTCATTATTTTTAGCATGGAGTTTCTTCATCTCTGATAGCTCTTTCATAATCACTAGTCGATAATATCATCTCGTATAGACGACACACGCTTATCTTCTTTAAGGAAAACTCCACAAGCAAGGTATGACTAGATTGACACTATGCATGTCCATACTTTACCACTATTTTAGCAAATTTGTCAAACCATGCATGAGAAGATTGTTTAGGCCATACAAAGCCTTTTTCAGCTTACATACCATTTGGTTGTTTGAAGGAGTCTCTAGACATGGTGGAATCTCCAAGTATCCTTCCTTTTCCAAATCACCATTCAGAAAGGTGCTATTGATGTCCAGTTGATGCAATGACCATTCTTGGTTTGTAAAAGAGAAAGTAGAACTCTAATAGCGTTGAGTTTAGCGACTAAAACAACTGTCCTATGATAATAAATTCCATATGATTGACTGAAGCCTTTTGCTACAAGGCGAACCTTAAATCTTTCAATGCTCCCTTTTGGCTTATATTTAATTGTAAACACCCATTTATATCCAACATTTTTTTTTTCTGGGAGGTAGCTCTGAGATAACCGAAGTGCCATTATTTTTCAAAGCCTTGATTTTTTCTAATTAATGTGTTGTTTCCATTCCGAATTTCAAGTATTCTTAAATCATGTTTGGAATCTATATCATCAATGGCTTCGACATGCGCTTATAAGATGGAGATAACTGCTATAGGATACAAGTTAGTTGATAGGGTGGATATACATGATCTATCAGCTTAGTGGAGTGTGCCTCTAGGGAAATAGTGTGTACTTTATTATTTTCACATTTCATTAATAAAGAGGTATCATATTATCATTTTATAGTTCTAATATGATAACCTTCTATGAATAGTTGATTCCACTTATGGCCATCAAGTGCATGATCTGATAGTAACCCTAGGGTGGACATGGAATGCTATGCTAAATTGTTCCTAATTGCTCATTATTGGTGGAGCAATAATGAATTAAGACTAGTAGGAAGTGCGATTGATGATCATGTTCTTTTTTGATAGAGGCAAAGCAAAAGGAATACAAGTATAAGGAAAAAGAAGGAAACAAAAGCCTCACCAACCCCTTAATTGGAGGCTACCCATCCCAAAAAACCTATAATTGAAGAGAGTTCTTCACCTATGTACAAGCTATTCCAACTCCGCAAAGTAGATGCAAAATAATGTTTTAACCTCTGTACAACTACAATCCCATCCCTTAAAGCTATACAGTTTCTCTCCTTCCAAATCATCCAAAAAATGCAAAGGGGAACATAATTCAAAATTTCAGCAGTTTCCCACTAAAGAGCCCTTCCAAATGCAATTAAAGCCTCCGACTGCTCTTTAGTAAGACCTGTGTGGATGCCAACAAGAGAGAGAACAACTTCCTAAAAGGGGATGACTACAGACAATGTAACAAGATGATGAATGGCTCTTTCAGCACATCCACTAAAATATCTATTTGGAAGGTGCCAATTCTCTTCTTTGGTAAATAATCTACAGTTAGGACCTACCCTGTGTCGCTTCCCAAGCAAACAAGGAAACCTTAGTGGGGATAAAGGACACCCAAATGTCTTTGAACGGAAACAGAGAGACAAGGCCTGAATGAAGCATTTTAGAAGCATCACGGACGGAAAAGCGAGATCCCGTCTCCCCCCTCTAGGAAACAGAATTGAGCTCAGTATAGACCCTTTCTTTTTGCAAGACATTAAGAAAATTTGCAACCATATCCACTTCCCAATCGTTGAAAGCATGAGCAAAAGTGTGCTTCCAATTGCCTCTACCATCAGAAAGGTCCCATACCTCTTCACGCCTAGATTTAGTCACGCTAGTAAGTAAAAAGAAAGTGGAAGGTGATGAGGTCCTAGACTAGCACTGATCCTTCCAAAACTGAATCCTAGTTCCATTTCTGATCCCGAATTTCCAATTTTTCTTGACCCAACTCAATTCTTTTAGGATATCCTTCTAGAAACCCACTCCAAAAGGCCCCTGGGCCTCCCCAAACCTCCAACCAAACTTAGACTAATGATCATGTTCTATTGATCATTGATATGTGATATCAAGTCAACTCATAAGTACATGTTGGAGAACATCGTATCGATCGAATTCGCCAGTGAGAATAGTACATGGATTGCATGTCATAAGTAGTTCTTATCATAGTGATGCTTTCTTTTTTGTCCTTAGACCTGAAATCACCATAGGTCCCCTTACATGAGGAGCTCTATGTTTTGACACGGTCTAACATTATCTGTAATAGGGTGGTAATACAGACTGTAGTTGGATTTAGAATGAATCGTGCAAAGGGGACATGAGTAGATGGAAGGAATTTGTCCCTTTTTTTATGAGATATCTCATCGAATTTACAAGTAACAACACCGAAAATGCATGGTTTTGCTTAAATGAATGCCATTTGCCTTGATAATCTACTCGAGTCGAGAAATGTATAATTGAACTTTACAAGGATGACTTAATCCACGCCCCATGCTCGATTGTAATATCGCAAGGGACAAAAGCGAAAGGATTGTGGACGTTCACTATGGATTAGGTTTTGTTAGACTTTGGACATCATAATGTCTTGTTAGAAGCCGCTTATGATTTGTAGGCTCGAAATAGGTTTTTAGCCTATTACCAACATTATGTGGACCTACAAGGTAGCACACTTAGAATGGGCTAGAAACCGTGTCTTGGGATTGAGGGCCTATTTAGTTCAGCTGATGGCTAGTAGTTGTTGGCTGGTTAGCTAGTGTGGGTAGCTGATTATAAATTACTGCTTGGTAAAGTGGTTGATTAGAAATAGCGGATTGAAGATTAATTTACATATATAGATATGATAGCGAAATAAAAAAAAAAAAAAACAATGCATGTATATAGAAAAAGAAACGAAAAAAATGAAATTATAAAATTTATGACCATAAATAAAAGATGAAATAAATTTTTATATAACCATAAATACATATTTCATAAATAAATAAATTTATGGTTGGATAATTTCTATGAAATTTTTATGGTTCTTTTGTAATATTATTTATAAATTTATGAAATAAATTTCATATTTATGGTTATTTATAATTTCATAAATAAAATTTTTTATTTATGGTTATAACTATAGTCAAAAAAATAATATTATTTATAACCATAAAATATTATTTAATTCATATATTTTTTATGGTGATAAAGTTACTATTATTTCATCTAACCTAAATAAGTTTTATAAATTTATAACTATAAAAAATGAATAATATTTCATATTATTTATAATTCAGAATAAATTTTATTATTATTTGATAAATAAAAATGAAATTATGTACTTAACCATAAATATTATTTCCTAAAATGTGAATATTTATGGTTATAAATTTTATAATTTCATATTATTTTTTATGAATATATTATGAAAATTTATAACTATAAAAATTATATTATTTCTATAATTTATAATAATTTGTAAATTATCAAATTTATAAAAATTCTAAAATAATGTAATAGGGAGAGAAGGATAAAAAAGGAAATTTGTTATTTTAATAAGAACGGATTAACAAAAAAAGCTACTATTTGTAGCTTTTTCCCATCAAGAGCTATTTACTCCTAATCAACTATCAGTAGCTGATTCAGAGTTTTTACCAAGCAGACTATAAGAACTGATTAGGGGTGAATCAGCTATCAACTCTCCCAATCAGCTCAACCAAGCATGGATAATTAGTATTTAAACCTAAGGGATCTCCTCGTGTTCTTTTGAAAGAGAGGAGCGACTAGGGTTTTTTAGAATACAAATTTTGGCGTGGCTAGCATACTGCCTTTCGAGGTTTCCAAGAGGCCCATTTGGTGGATAGTCAGAGAGAGTGCAGTACTTGCTACATCTTTTGGTCCGACAAGAAAGTCTTTACACAAATTCGAGGCTACAAAGGAAGGACTTTTCGACGTAAAGTAGGTATTTTTCCTATCCCTGAACCGTCTAACCGAGTCTCATGGATCCTTGGATGGGTTTATGGGGCGAAACTTTTAATTTTCTGCTTCTTATTATATCTTTTGTTGCCCTAGAAACCCAACACTAACTCCCTTCCTTGGAGCAATTGACAAATCATAATCATCAAAAACTAGGGAAGCAAATTTATGATTGTTGCATTAGTTTCAACGTATTCTGGATTTTTTTTTCTATTATTCTTCAGTTTCCTTATTTTATTCTAATTTTATTCCTTTCTCATTCTCTTCTATTGTGTATAAATATGTTTATTCCTTTGTAATTTTTAGTCAATGAAATTCAATAATTTTTTTCTCTTAACATGGTATCAAGAGTCATAATAAATTAAGGAGATTAGTATTAGGGCTTAGTTGTGGTCAATTCCGAAAAACACATTTGACGGATCGTGTCTCATCTGTCTCATCAAACCCGCTGCTAAGGTGAGTCAGGTAGTCAATTTCCGCGATCCATATGATGACCGTGTCGCATTACAGTCTCATGAAACTCATCGTAATAGGATTTTCCATGTAGTCAACTCTGACGACCCATCTAGCCATGTAGTCAATTCCGGTAATCCATATGATAATCGTGCTTCATTTTGCTCGCCATCGACGATTTCTCGGTTCTCCTAAGAACAAATCGCCATCGGGACACTTCATTGCTGCACTTCTCTGGCCGACACTTTTTCGAGCCAAAAACCACTCAACCAGAAGTGTCAAAGAAAGCTCTTGCCGTCAGTGGCCACCACATTCCAAACAAGCAAGACACGTGCCTCCATGTACTGCCACTCTTCTCGGCACTGATCTCACGTGTCGACACGTGAGGGTGCGTGGGGCACTTTTTTCAGCCACGCGCTTCCATTACTAGAGCCGCTCCCGCGCAACACAACAAAAAAAAAAACATCCCACATCCTCCCGCTATGCCTCTCGATGTCAAAAAGAGACTTTTGCCCCTTTTTGTGTCCAACCACACTTTTAGGCTTTATATTTTTCAAAGAATCCATCTCTTTGATCTAAAACCCTACACATGGCTTGAAAGTGTGTCCCTTTCCATTATGATCTTTCATCCCTTTTTGGATCACTGCAAAATCAATTCTCGTCTCCAACCCTCTTCGACCTTAATATGAAAGCCTTTTTTTGGTTCTCTTCAACCCAATAGCACTACCAGTTGTGATTTGTTAAAAGGCATGATATTCATATTAAATCCAAATCCTACAAGATTGAGCTTTTAGGAGAGTTGGTCGTTTAACATGGTATTGGAGCTTGGTTTGGCAAGAGGTCCTGGTTCGGAAATACCTTTTGCAATTTATTCTATTTGTTGATTTTTAAAGTCCATGAAGAACTCTATTTAAGCCGAGTTTAACTCTCCACGTATGGTTCGGGGTCGCACGTGAGGAAGGGTGTTAAAGGCATGATATTTATATCAAATCCAACCTATGTTTGAACTTTAGAGAGTTGGTCGCTTAACATGATTTCTTTGGTTATCGGGCTTTATAGCGCTTAGGATTAAGAATTTGTGATGCTTTATGCATATGACTCTATGCTCCAACTTGGATGAGGAGTTTATTATGGACATCATCAGACTTTGAATTATTTTCTTTTCTATAATTCTTCAGTTTATTTTATTCTTTACTTTGTTTCTATTTCTCATCGTTTTCCATTGTGTATAAATATGTTCGTCTCTATATTTTCTAATCAATGAAATTCGAAAGTATCTTTTCTCTTAACAATGATCTAAAGTTTTTATTTGAATTAATTCTCAGAGTATGTGGACCCGAATCAGAGTTTGGTCATCCGTGGGGTGTTATGACTCTATTCACTCATACGGTCTTCTCCCTTCTAGTTTAGACACGGCATTTGCAAGCTGCTGATTATTGACAACAAGCTGCTGGTCATCACTGAAATACAATGATGGCTCAAAGAGGGTTCTGGTGGGATGACTAGAACATAGGTACTTGTGTTGCAGCCTGGTGTGTATGGATGAGGTCTCGGATGTGTTAGAAAGTGTAAGGTCACATGTATTGATGAGACTTAAGGCTTTAGAGTAGGATTTTGGTTAGCTTCTGCTGACCCTTGTTTGGATGCACAGAATGCCTTCCTTGTTGGATTCAAAGTGTAATAGCAGTTATTTTTATTTCTCAATAAAAGTATATACAAGATCTACTCCTAGAAAAATGGCATGCTAGAGTGAAAACTTGTTGCCATCCCACTATTAGTGAAAAGGATAAAGCACCCATGGCTGGATCAATGTGTCTAAAGTGATGTTGAAACGCCAAACTGATTATTTATCACATACTAGGCCTTATATGACATATGTTGTAAGTTTGGTGCATTAGTTTGTGCATTTTACTCTTAGGTTTCACATGGTAATTGTTTATAGCGTTGCAAGGCATCTAAAAACAGCCAAGCATGGGAATAATGTTCAAGTTGGCCTGTCTCAAGATATTTGTATTATGTTGTTGAAAATTATACTTATGATTTTAAAACAAAGTTCATAACCCAGTCTATCATTTTTTTAATTGGTAAAAATAGAGAAAAATATAGTAATAAAAAGGTGTGAGAACCAGGCTATCCCAGAGTATACAGGAAGAAACCTGGCATGTACAAAAAGGAGGGCAACAGAAAAAAACCTACCGCCTCAAAATAATAACTTAGAGAATGCACAAAAGAATCTCCCCCAAATCTAAAAAGCCTGCCCAAGAAGAAAAAGAGCTTATAAAAGAGTTTTTTTTATAATGATCGCACAAACTTACAGAAGTGCATCTCCACTTCATCAGAGAGTGGATTCCAGACATATATGTACAACATATGTCTTCTCATTTAGGTAGCTCCTTGACATTCTGACCAAAAGTTTACTAAATTCTGCTTTTTCACCAAACCTTAGATGCTTAGAATGCAACATACTTTATACTTGTTTGAAGTGAGAGTGTTGGAATATTTGACAAATTATATCTAAATCTGATCACTATAATTGGCTTGTAACTGATTTTGTTTTGTTGTGTGTTTTCTTTCTTTTCTTATTTCTTCCCCTTGAAATCTGATTGGTAATAGGTTCCTGGATTTATCCTAATGAAGAGTAGCCTGCAAAACCCTTGTTTGCATAGAATTTGTACTCACCTATGTATGTATGTACAGTTGTGTATGTATGTATGTACAGTTGTGTATGTGTGTATGTACAGTTGTGTATATGTGTGTATTTAAGAATCATTATCATGAAACTGATGATATTTGAATATTTTATTATATAATATATTAATTTTATAGCCTTGTTATTAGGTAGTGGTATTTTCCTTTTTTAAGGACTTCCATGTGCTTTTGTTAACATACTTACTGTTTAGTGTCCGTTAATTTATTGAAGTTACTGGAAATACTTTAAGAAGAAATAAGCTATTGCAGAAGGAAACATAGGCCCATTATATCATTTACTATTTAGGGCCCATTTATTAATGAAATTACCTATTTTAGAAAAGAACTTCATCAATCACTTGCCAAGAAAAAGTTTCTCTATAAATTATGAGCATCTTCTCCAACTTCTTTTGTACTTTGAATTCCAGCATCCTCTCAAGGTAAATTTTAGTGAGGCTTGTGATTCCTTTCCCTTATTTCAAATTTTTATTCTTTCAGTCATTGTCAAATTTCCAACACCATCTCCATGACCCATTTTTTTTACTCTATTTTTTCTTTTTAAAGTTGGAAATTGTCCTTCCTTCTTAAACAATTTTATTTGTTGGGATCCTTCCAACACAGAAAAAATATCCTGGATAAATTGAGAACTTTTCTAACACCATCTGAATTTGATTTCCTACATCATCTCCAAAATTTCCAGCATCCTCTCAAGGTCTAGCTTTAGTGAGCTCCTTATTTTTCTCCTATTTTTACTTTTCTCTTCTTTTTTCTTTTTCTTTTTTCTTTTTTGCCTCTTGTATCATTGGTCACTTCCAATACCATCTCCATTATTCATTTTGTTATATCAATTTCATTTTTCTGTTGTTTCTTTTAATTCATCTTTTGAATAATTTTTACAGATCTCACTAAAATATTTGATTCTAAATATCCTCCCAAAGATGGGGGTTTTTAATTTCTCATTAGTCTTCACCCTTTTCATCATATTCACTTTGGTTGTAGTTAGATCATTAGGACCTGACTTATTATTACATTTAGAAAATCTTTATAATTTCTTTGATTGAACAAATTATATTTGTTAAATTCTTATAATATTTATCTATTTATCTTAAATTTTGCATTTACCACACATGATTTGTGTTTATAAACTGTTAATTTTATTTTTATATTTTAGAAGTCGCATAATTAGATTTTGATACACACACTATCATATCTAAGTGAGAAAATTCCCCCACATAGCATTCTTTATGATTAATTTTGTCATTGTCGCATTACCACACAAGTGGTTATAAATTTTTTTTATTGTTCATTTGAAATGCTGGCTTACCGAGTATTACTTTTTATAGTTATTTTCAATAGATTTTTACTATTATTATTATTGTATAAAAAATAATAATGTTTTTAATGAATGTATTAGATTGGAATAATTATTGTGTATTGTTTAATATATTGTTAAATTAGAAACGATTACACTATGTTAATTAGCTCATGGTTGCAATTTGATTTTTCCTCTAGTGCTTAGTTTCATTCCTTCACTAAAATATTAAATAACTATGGTGCTGTGTCATTGTTTAATACAACCTTATGTAAATTGAATAGAAGAAGAAGAAGAACAACAACAACAACAACAAAAAGAGGATTAATTACTATTTTGATAAATATAAAATATAATTAAAATAGGAAAATAAGAATAAGAAAGTAATTAGCCAGATGGTAGTAGAATCATGAACAGTATTTCATTATAAAGAAAACACCATGAAAAAAGGTAATGGACTGTTTAACCCTAAGTATTGTTAATGTTGACGACAACCGTATATTTTTCGCCTTTATGCAGCGAGGATGTGACAGTATCATATTAGGTAATAAGGACAAAATTAGTAAAAGATAAAAAAGGAAAAATGATGAAAAGAGATATTTGGCACAGGAACAGAAGAGTCATTTTCTCAGCCAAATCTAAAGTTCCTTTCAATTACCCAAAGAACTCAATTAACAAAGTTCAACCTGGTCTTTCAAGTTGCTGAGAAAAAAACATAATTTTTTTGTACAAATATATGATCACTTAAATTTGAATTCTCAGTTTGATTCTCAAAGATTTCTCCAATCTCAAAACATATAAAGCTGTTAATTGTGAGGTTTCAAATATTCATGGGTTTTGATTGTTTTTGAATAAATACACTAGAGCTTACAGTGAATTGTGAAGCTTTATGATGGTGAATTACACTGGGCGACCCATCAAGAACTTCGTCACCTCATCTTCATCTGATGGAGGTGGCAACTTGCCAACATGAACATTACCCTGTGCCAGATGGTTCAGGAGTTCGTGGTGGCAACGACTGCAAAGGTGATGAAGCACAATCCGGTATTGCAATGGATTGGCTCCGGGCTGTACGGAACAGTGGATGCTTGAAGAGGGCTGAGAGTGAGTTTTGATTTGTATTTTTGTAGTTTGAATTCATTTTTGGGTTTTGTAGTTCAATCTTTTCGGAAGCTGAGAATTTAAGGTTGAGTTTTAAATGTTCTTGAAAATTATTGTTGTTTGAATGGGAATTTCGTTAAATTGGGAGTTTTTTTGGTATGTTTTTTTAATCTCATGCTTTAGGTTAGTAGATTGTTTCTTGATATAATTAGTTAGTTCAATTAACGCATTATATTATCTGTTGCTCTTTAATGGGAATGACAATAATCAGTAAATTTTCTATTCATTGAATCATATGCCAAGTACTTCACATCAAGGTAATTTGTTTCTTTGTATCAGTTGTTGTGTGAGGATTTACACACTTATTTGGATGATTATTTATTTCACTTCTCCTGGAGGAATATAAAATATATTAGTTCATTTTTATTTAATAAGGTAGAAGGAGAAGAGAAACTAAAGCAACTACGGTGTTCAATAAAAGTGTAAGGGATAAAGATACTGAATCTTTGGAGTAGGGAGTATTATTTGTCATTGCTTATTCTTGGAGCTCTTTTAAAAGAAGGAAGACTGTTGATGGCATTTAAAAGTAAAAGGAACTTAGTTTTGTTATTCAAGCTTCTATATGTGATTTAAAGGTTAGAACTCTATTTTGATGGGCTGGAGATTTGAATGCATTGGCTTGTACTTATATTCGAATGTGGGCATTTTCATATTATTATATTTGATCTTCTAAGGAGAATGGTTTACGTGGCACCCCAGACTCGGGGTCGGGTGACAATCCGTCGACCTCACAGGATAATGTATCCATTATGAGTGTCTCAATACCCTGAAAATGAGAGTGTCTCTACCTAAACTTAAACATAAGTAAAAATGGCCACGTCGGGCCCATACGTCATAATATAGCAAGTATTTTACAATAGTTTCAAGAGTTAACTACACTCCTATACAAAACATGTATCAATCAGAATGTTTCATACATGTTTTACAAAAATATAAAATCAAAGCCACATGTCGGCTTTCTTCTCAAAAGCGGCTTCTATGAGCGTCGTCCTCCTGAATCTCGCATGCGCGAAGGGGATCGCGTGGTGAGCAATGCCCGATGGTCGAATTTTTCTCTGAGGAATTTCTTTCATAAATGCGCGTACGATGGCGGCGCCACGATCCACATTTCCATGGTTGCAATTTACACATGAAATGCTTTATATCATGCATGAGATGAAACCACTCACGACATACCCGAGTCTGACGAGCTCCCTCACTCATGCGAGCCAAGTGAAAAATAGTCATTGGTGTTCCACCTAGTGACTCACTCATGAACCCGACCTCGATACATATTTGAATCGTTGTCAAATTTAAATATGTTTATTTATTTATTTATAAGGCCCACGTCTTTTTGGGGTCACGCCGCGGGATCGGCTTGTCTGCCTTAGGCATTTTTCGCAGGACTTTTCCCACCGGAGATCATGTCTAACGCATGTGAGCTGGGACTTTCACCACGGGGGGATCTACTGACTTACTTTCGACCCGACCTGCGTGATTTTTATTATTATTTGTTTGTTTCCAATTATGGGCCGAGTGGGTCTACCAGCTCGGACGTTGTCCATTTTCAAGCCCATCACACCCATTCACGAGAATGGTGAATTCAACATCACCTGATTCTCGATGCCCGACTCGATGCGTCTTGCATGCCTATGAATGCAATCATGCCCGATTCATATATTCAATCCTCATGGTTGAAATGCCTTGATTATATTTCATATAATTCAAACAATCATGTTAACACATCAATCTAGCATGCATCGACAATCTCATTTTTCACCGTCAAACATGCTATTCAATCAAGCAATAACATCTGCGAGCAAATACCGTGGGCCAATTTGGGTCCATGACCAATTTCGGGACTACCTGAGAGTAGTCCCCTTTCTTTTTGTGGCAATTTTCATGGCTTTTAAACAAGAAATAACCAAGTAGGAAAGACCCTACCTCCAGTTTGTCGAGGGAAACTCCATGATCCCGTACCACGCGTGGCCAGCAGTAGTGGGGATTAAGCTTTGCCTTTTGCTCGCCAGGGTTTGACGGACCCGATCGGAGAAAATCACAGAGGGAAAGGCAGCTCTCTCCCAACTCCTTCTCCTTTCTCTCTCTCTCCTCTCTTTCTTTCCCTCCCCCTTCTCCCCAAACCGGTTGGGTCAAGAATGGGGTCAAGTGAGATGTCCTCTCACTTGCCACATGTCACACTCTTAGTGGTTCCTTGGATTTCCCCCTTATCACCTTATCCATTCACTTGGATTTCCTCCCAACCATGTGTTGCCACATGTCTCCCATGGGTCCCACTTGAGCCTTTTGTTTGAGACATCCTGCACTTAACACGTGGCGCTCTGTGAACCATTCAAAACGTGTCAAGTGTCGTGCTGCGGCAGTGCGCCGGCGAGAAATTCATTTATCTCGAGGAATTCAGCGAGTCGACTGGTAGTGAGATTTCGCGAGGCGATTCAACGGTGAGTCCGTTTAGATAAATAAGTCACAGAAAATTCGAGTATCTTGACCGAAATTCTTTGCTTTACCTTTCTCGGAAATTTGAATTTCCTCACAGTTTCACCGATTTCTTTTCGAATATAGGTAACTCCAATTGTGAGCAAACCTGGTTGATATTGGCATGTGAGGAACATTGTAAAGAGAGAAGTCAGTGCAAAAATTATGCTACATTAAGTAACTTGAATATGTTTATTTTGTGACTACTTGTTACTAGTAGGCTTTGGTCTTGGCCATAAGGGCCTGTTTGTTTCTCTTGAATTTATTAGAATTTGTCTGTGTAAGGTTGAGAGACACTTTGATGGGTAATCTAAGGAGCAATGCTGTGGGCACCAAAGTGGGGAGGGAGAGTTGCCATTTCAGTGTAGTTGGCTTCTCTTCATTTATTTGTGAATTGCTTTTTCCTAATTGCTCTTGGATGTAGCCTTAGATTAGGTAAACCCTGAAACGTCCTTGTTTGACCTTGTGGTGGCTTCTTTTCGTTTTATTTTCTATTCTTTGTTTCAGTTTGAGTCATAAGGCTTTTTTTTTTTTTGGGTACCAGAATAAGAAACTAATAAAATAAAATAAAAAAGAAAAGAAAACTAAAGGACAAGATACTATGAATTTATTGAATTTTAATTTGGATAGGTCAAGTTTGTTTTGGAGAAGCTATTTATGCTCAAGAACCTTGCTTGTTGGTTTTTTTGGTTAAAACATTTCTTCTCTCGCATTCATTTCATCAGGAGTTAGAAAACTTCATCTTTCATAGAGTCGAATCCCTTTGGCTTTTTCTCTAATGAAGGTGTTTTTGTGTGACAGAGGATGTACAGCTATCTTGACCTCTAATGGTAGTATCATTTGTGCGCATTTAGTACATAATGTGGAAATTTCTAGTCTTAGGTGTTGTCTTGTGCTTCCTTAAACATGTTTGCTGTCAAAATTTACCCTAGAATAACCCATAAAACCTTTTCCATCTCTTCAAAAGCAAGAAACATGGAGCTTACTTCCCGTTAAAAGCTCAAGATGAACGACTTGGTGAATATTAACTATCATCATATTTCAAGTTATCAAGTGAGCAACAATCAAAAGAACTGCATTTTACCGACACGTGTAATCCAAAACCTTTAGCTTTTCTTCCAAGCGTCATGACATGCAATGAAAATGCCTGAGACTGAGATCCTCCTATATCTTATGCTATATTCATGGAAAAAATCATTTTCTGCATTTCTTTTGCACATGCAATCTGCAGGAAATGAGGAATCAGAATTAAGGATTTCTCCATTGTTCCTCTTCTCTACTTTCTTTTCAGAACAAAAAAGTGAGGGGAAAACAGAGGCTAAAATGTAGTTGGTGATACACTGGTAAAGCCAATTCCTCTTTAAGAAAGGGAATAGCAGTTGTTATATGCTAATATTATTAATATTATTTAAAAAAATTGTCCCTTGTGTGAACATGTGTGGCATGCCTCTGTTTAAAATTAATGTTCTTTGACATTTAGAATGACATTTTCCCTGCAGTCTTGGACAGCTGTTGATTTGGGGATATTACAAACTTATTAAATAGCAAACAATTTGTTTGGACAACAACATTCATTAGATGGGCCTCCGTTATCAATTTCATACATTAATTGCTACATGATTAGAGGGCATACTAATTTGAAGCTGTTGATTTTTGGATAGGTGAAAAGAAATTGAAGAATATAAGCTAAAGCGAAAAGAAATTAAGAAACATAAACTAAAAGCCATGGCAGTGATGACAGCATTCATTTGATGGGACTCCATTGGTTCATTTCATGCAAAAATTGCGACTTGGTTACATGGTTATTGTCATGAAATGGTCTATTGAATTGTACAAATAATTTTTAATATTCTTAGGCTCTGTTCCTTTTTATCCCACTTAATATTATTTTTTGTTTTCTCTATGAGATTATGGTAAATACTCATTCTAATGCACTAGTTAATTTTAAGTTTGTTAGCAAGTGTCATAATTATTCTTAGCTGGCTACTTATTCTTCCATCTTATTTAGGATGTGTTTGAAGTCTCTTAATCATATTTCTTGATTTATTGAATTGACTTCTCGATAGCTATCCCCAATTTAGTTCTTGCCCTTATTGGTGTTTCACGATCGAATTTGTCTCTGATACTTTGCAATTAGTAAATAGTTGTTTGTTTTATTCTTTCATTCATCAAAACTATGAATTTGTTTCATGGTTCCTTCGATCCTGTTTTCTATAGCTGTCTCAAATTAAGTTAGTCCCCATTGAATCCTATCTTTGATGGTTCATTCTTTGATTCTCCAGCGGTCTTAGACAAGGAGATTATCTGTAGCCTCTAGATGTCTTGAGTTTGCTTGCAGACTGGATGATTTAAGAATTCGGTGGAGCATCCCCCTTTTTGTGAAAAAACTATAGTTGGATATTCTAGTGAACACAAAATATTAAGGCTTTCTTTTTCCAGTTTACTGTGTAAACCAACAGATGAGAGAAAGAGAAAGCAGATAGCTAAGTTCTTTTTGCGGTTTTGAGACCACAAAGTGGCGCGGTGAGTATGGCTATATATTAGTCAACTAGGATTGCAAACACGTAAATATGGATTTTTACTTAGTTTTCCTTGTTTCTTTCTTATTTTTGTTCTTCCTCCCCCTCGCTGGGAGGGATTGGTGGGCCTAGTTGGATTTTCAAGAAGCATGACATTGAAATGAGTACTAGCAAGAGATTGTGGCAAACTTCTGTTTTCTATGGAATCATGAAAAGTAAAGTTTCAAATTTTGTTGTCCATCATGTTGGTAAGAAAATAGGAACTCTGCTCTGAGAGTGGTTCCTTGTAAATTGTTGTTCACCCAGCTGGGTCTTTTTATGCTTACATCTTTTACCTTGAGATTTGTTACTTGTCTGCAACTTTACTAGCGCTTTAGTGATGTGATGAATTTAGCATCGTACATAATTTCTATTAGTCTTCTGCCAGAAATACCTTCTTTCTTCTTTCTTTTTTATTTGGAATTTACAGGATAATATCTTACAACTCCATGCTTTCTGTCAGCAATGTAATCTAATATTTTATCAGCCTGCTTTTTGAGATGGATTTGCCAACCGCATGAAACCGTCAAGCTTGAAGCATAGGAAAAGAAATTCTCTGATGCCAATGACTTCTGATTTGATTTGTGGCCTTAACACTTTAGTCATTTCAGAATTTGATTGATTTAGAGCTCTGTTGTGGAAAGTATGTTTGACTCAGCCTTGAAAATTTTTGATTTGATGACTGGTAAAAACCATGATAAAGAATTATTCTGACACATGGGTTTACAAATGTATAAGTTGCTGAGGGTCACGCTTTTGACTTAGTTATTTGCCCTATACTACTAATCTCTTATGCTTAACCAAGAGGTTCTTGGTCTGAAACCTTATTATTTCCATGCCCATCTTTTTCGTGAATGACTAGTCCATTTGACTAGTGTGGCTTTGATCGCAGATTTGCCTCAGATACGAATGTAATTCGATATGCAAAGATTGCCATGCAACTACAAGATAAGACAGTTCGGGATGTGGTATTTACTTAGGTGCAGATGGATAGTGTATGTTTCACCATTCTAATTTCTTTGTAATTGATACTTTTTTGTCTTTATGATGTAACTCCTACCAGGACTCCTCTTATAATCCCTCAAACCTTTAAACACATTTCAAATAATTATTCTTGGGTTTCCATACACAGTTTTCTAGTAAGATGCAGGCAGACATACAATAATTTGTTGGCTTCCTTTAATGGCTCTCCCTTTGAAATCTCCCAATCTTTTAAAAAATTGTTCCATCCAAATTCCGATTGCTGCTAAATTACCTTTCTTTATTTGAAACCTGATCTCTTTCTTAATGTGCCATCTCTTGCCGTCGATATGCTGTGTGTGTGTTAATCCATTGGGCAGGTTATGAGATTTCATTATGATACTAAGCGTTATGTAGGTTACTCACTAAGACAGGACTCAAGCCACAAATTGACTGGTTTGTTTTTGTTGTAAGGCCTTCAAACATTTCTTGGCAGGAAAATGTAGCTGAAATGTGAAGATTTGTACCTATTGACCTAGTGAGAAGATTTCAATTCACGCCACCACGTGATAGTTTCTCATTCCTGATGGTCTGTACCATGCAATTACTTGCATTCTGCCAGTGAATTATACCTATTAGTCCTGCATATGGAAGGAAGCAGTGACCAATAAGAATTTTAAATGACAATGAGCCTATACTACCGTTCCAAACAACCAACGTATACCATTCATACCTGAATTAATGCTGTTGACCAGAATATGACTTGATAATTCATGTTTATTTTCTAGATAAGCAAGCTAGAAGATAAGCACACACATAGAGAAAAAACCAAAGACTGTAACCAAATAGAAAGGAGGTGTATAAACAAGCCATACCCAATGGTGCTGCAAAAACTGATGACAAGATAAGGGAGAAAAGCTAGAGAATAGGTCTCATGGCACTTACAAAAGCCAAGGAAAGGACATCATCTATTCGGATCAGCCTTTCACCCTAAATACCTCAACTTAGGCGCAATATCCTTTAGTGTCATACTGAAACTTCTACCCTGTGAAAATCTTTTGTTTAAATTCCTTCTAGATACATCGGTTCTCTCCGCATTTCTTTTTAAATTTTTTTGGATTTACCTATAATTGCTGATCTAACTAAAGCTGCTTCCTTAACTTTGGTAAAAGCTAAATAAAGCATAGTAGAACAAAGCTCCCTGGTTACCATCCAATAAATCACACAAGGATGGGAAGAATCCTTGACTCTCTTGCACACGCAATACCTATTTGAAAGAGCTCCACACCATGCTTAAGCTGATCAAATTAGTGTCCTTTCCCAATCTGTAGTCTAAATTTAAAAATCCACTTTTTGATGGAGCTAACAACTTTCTTTTTTTTTTTTTTTTGGAATACAGCAGGTTTAACTAATTATGTCAATTATACTGATTCAATAAGAACCAACTTGATAAAATCTTCAGGATATTATAGAAGAAACTGGATAATCGTTATGTGACACTTGTCATTATAATCACGCCTGTTGGTGAGACATGCCATATGTTTTATGCATGCCTAAAGAATTTATTAAATTATCGAATTGGTGAAACCTGTTATCTAATTTAATTAACAGAATGTATGCTACTTTTTCAATAGGGCAACTTTCTTTATTGAATACGCTTATCTAGAGCTCTTTCATATACACTATCACAAACTCAGTATAAAACTTTACTTTGTGCTCCATTTGGTTCAACCATCAGTTTGACTGAAAATGACTCAATTGGTCAGCGCTCCGAATTGGTATAACATGAGTCCTAAGTGATTCATTTCTTTGTCCAGAAAAAGGAAAATAGCAATAGAAAGAAAGAAGGACAGAATTTATCAAGGAAAGGTAAAGATAAAAAGGTATGTGACTGTTATTTTGTTCTATTCTTTATTAATTGATTATTGTGTTATTAAACTATTTATTTTCCTTGTCTAAGCAAATTTGTATTTGATTTATTCCCATTCATTTTATACCGCATTTGATCAACCACTTGGTACATGTTCAAAATGAGCAGAAGAAATAATCCCTCTATGTGATTCATCCCTTATTTATGTGAGTATTACATGTATTGATCCGAACTGTAACATCAGGAAATACACAATTTAGCATTTTATTATATAGACAAATTTCTAAGAAACTAACATAATACTGTGACGCCTCAAAGTCATACCATAAATTTAGTAGTGGTACTGCCACATCCTTGGTGGTAACATAAATGTCCTGTCATGGTTTAGAGCATGATTCAAAGTATCGGCAGATACCGCATGTATTAGTTGTGTCATATCCTGCATCTCGGTCCTTGGCTGCAATCCATCCATTACAGGTTGGTATCGTTCGATTCAACAGTAACTCGAATTTCAATTCAAGTATATGAGCCAGTTGACAACTCGCTGATGCGACTCGGGATTACAAAACAAAAAAATATAATCATTTTCTTGACCACCCTTACGTCATTTTAATTTTTATTTTTAGGTATACCATTATTAAAAATTAGTACTTGGTGTAAAAATGAATATGATGATGTTGGTATTTTTATAATTCTTAATATTATTCTAAACTAATTTACTTAGATCATGTTAAAATGTGATGTTACATTTTTGGTTCATTTAATTGTATGATTCTTTGTCTTTCATTATTTTAGAGTTGTCATCTAATTTGTGTATCACCGGAGATTGATTTGAGATACTGATGCACCTTGGGACTTGTCAAGATCCGGTACCACGGCATTGAACATGGTTTAGGGTTTGTCCTTGTAAACGCCTAGATGGAAAAACTTGTTACATGCATTCTTGGCCACAACAACAAGTGATTATGTAATGTAAGGGATGCTAATGCACTGATCCACAAAGTCATAAAATAGCATGGATGATTTGCTATTGGATGTGAAGTTCCAATTTGTGTTTTTTTAATCCAGAATATCTTAAGAGATATGGATAAGTGGCTGCAAAAAGTGAATTTCATAAAAAAAAAGAAAAAAAAAATCCTATATTAGAAAATAAAAACACCATTATCGTTTATTGATAGGATAATGACCATATTTATTATTTTTCCCTTTTTTGATAGATAACGTATTTCTCTTGTCACATGGAATCAAATCTCTAACCTTCTTTATTCCCTACCCCCTAACTCCTTGCTTGTAAATGGGGCCACTAAGCGTGATTAGTCTTTTCCTTTTTTAGACACCATTATCATGAAGTAACTGCAAACATTATATTTATGAAAAATATTAACCCATTCAAGAAAAATCTCCTTAAATTTTTTCAAAAATTCATTAGTGGATAGTTTCTTTAATGACTGAGCATTTATAGACTTTCTCTGTCACAAAATAATTACTGGAACCTTCCTTTGAAGGTTATAAATTCTTAATTTGCAGTCTGCGTCAATCTACTTTCGATGAACCATATTGTTATCATTGCAGGCAGATTGTAGTACCATTCTGGCCTTGGAGATAGTATCATTCTCATAGAAATGTCTTTTTAAAATGTTCTTATTTGTGTTAGATTGTCATCACCTTGCTTCAGATTGAGGTTGTTTTTCTTTCATGGTTGTAGGTATTATTACATATTAGGCCTTATCACTCACTTTGCTGCAGATCGTATCACTCTTATTTTGCAGATGGTTTCATTCTTACCAAAACCATTCTTTCATTATTTTGATACCTTGAGTTGAAATCCATGGATGCTTTAGATTGGGTTACTGAGTAAATGGCTGGAGGATTATTGTGGGGAAGAGAGTTTGTTCTCTAGATATCATTGATAGGTTGGGGTTGTCAAAGGCCACTCGTTTTGCTTGCCTTAGTTTCGGATTTTGCTTTTCTTTTTCTACCTCACGTGTTTGAGACCGTCCTTCAATCTCTCCAATAAGGGTAGGAGTTCAACCTAATCGATAGCTCATCCCATTTGTACTTATAGCAGGTGGAAGATCTCCAAAATTCGCTTGATAGCCATTTAACCTAGATTTCCCAACAAGTTAAGGAGGTGGCTTAAGCCCTCGAGGAGGAGGATGGATCCATTGAATACCAGATGGGTTTTCTCACATTGTACAGAGCAATCATTCTGCGATTCATGTAGATACTTGAATGATGAATAAAAGGCTCAACTTTAAGAACTTCTAGGATGTCATCTCTTGAATTGAAATCCATTAACTATGATATTGATTCCTTTTTAGTTTCTTGTGGTGAGTGACTACATACACTAGATCTGATTTTCTGATGCATAAAGTTTCTATTATTGCTTTATTTACTCTTGAGATTGAATCTTAAAGTTATTCTCATTAGTTTTTATCTGAATGATTAGCCGTCATCATGTGGAAATTTAGGCTTATTTGGTGGTGGGAAGGAAAATGATTTTTCATGAATATTTCATTTTCAAAAATGAATTGAACTGTGCATTTGTTCTGATAAAAATAATTAAATAAATAAACAGTGCTTTTGCTTCATCTTCAGAGCTTTTTAAGATCTTTTTTTAATTTCTCTGGGGCAGTGACGGGTACTGCAGCTGACATTGTTGAAAAATGCTTTCCAAAACCATGTCATGTGTATCCTATGTCATTTTTTGCCATTTCCAAAAAGGGAAAACAATTCTCACTCCAAACAGATTCTTAATGTTATATCATCCAGTGGTTACGGGGCACATAAAGTGTTAAAATTCGAAAGCTTTGATCTTGTGGTTTGTTAGTCAGGAAGTGAGGCTTGCTTCTCAAACTTCTTATCATTTCTAGTGAGTTTCATTATGGTAACATTTTTACTGTTATCTAAACGGGATACATAATGAAAATGGCCAAGAAGGTCCACTTCTAGCATATGTAGATACATGATGGGTTGAAAGTTGTAATGGCTTAGCAAATAGGAAATATATGTTCTTGAGTAGACTAATCCTTGATAGGTCGATATTCAAGGGATGGGTAGTTTTAACGACTATGATTATCATTTTGAAAAATTATGATTGTGAATTCCTTCTAATCTGCAATTTCTTATACTCTGTTTTCTATTCTGGAATAATTCTGAGACATATGATGCAACAATCTCAATTCCACTTTATAGAGCTGTTTCTCAAACCCAGATGCTAAAGAAATATCTTTTACATTTGTTCTTCAGGAAAAATCTACGAGCATACGCGGTCATGTCCGGCATCGGGCGCGATGCTTCACCAAGTGCCATACCCATGGCTCCCGTGGACATTAATGATGGCAAATCATCCAAAGGTTTGGCCATAATCCTCCCTACAACATATTTGAGTACTTTGAACTATAGAAGGATGAAACATAGGAAAGATGTATGGCTCTAGACAGATAGAAGAAAAGGATTGGTGTATGATCAAATGAATCAAATATGGCTTTATCGAGTGTTGTATGATGGTAAATTAGTTTCCTAATCCATTTAGGAATTTTTTCCTTCTTTCCTTTTCTCTTTAGTCTCATAATTAGACTCTAACTTTGTTTCCTTTTCATTTGTGATGTGGTTTTAATCCACTTTGTTATGATAATGCTTTTTAAAAAAGTTATATTGTGTCTTTTTTGCGGCAAGGGGTTTTACGCTATGGAACTCCTTGAGAGTAATGCACAGGCTTTCGATCAAATCACTGCAAATTTTTCCTCTATGAAGGTGATTGTCCTAGAGCATATAAATTCCAAATCCACCTCATCTTAGCTTTGAATATCTTTTGGAAATTAAAAATCAAAGAGTATAAATCCTAAGCACACAGTTTCATGAATGCATGATGAATTTCATCCTCCTGACGAATTTGAATGAAGAGTTCTCCCTCTCAACAGACTTAGAAGTGCTTTTGTCTATTCTTTTTGTTCTTGGGCAGGGGATGTTTTAGGCCATGTTTAGTAGGTAGAAAGAGCACTGCGTTTTTACGTATTCAAACTTTTGAAAACAAGGAAGCAGCGTTTGAATTCTGAGAATAAAGCGAAAACAAATTTGAAAACGAAAATGGTGTTATTTTGACATTTTTATATATGAATCGAGCAATTAAAAACTGTTTTCTTGTTTCAATTAAATTCAACCAAATTCAACCAAATGGGGTTAAAAATGGCGTATTTTCAGCAAAATTCGAAATGCGAAGCGTATTTTAAAATGAAAACTAAAGATTAGAATACATTGAAAATTTTCATGATACGAATTTTGGATAGAGTTGAAAATCACCGTGAACTAAACGGGGCATAAATTGCAGTTTTTGTATTAACCTTATTGCCTTTTTGGTTACAGGTTAATCTTGGGGGCTGGGGAGTTCTTTTTGTTTTTTACTACTTTTTTGTATAGCCTGGGTGTTGTATACTCCCTTGGGGTTGGGCTTTTTAGCACCCTTTTAATAGATTTCCCTTTTTACATATCAAAAAAAAAAAATTTATCACTCCCTTTGGTAGAAGTTTATACATCTTGGATGGCATATTTGATTAACCGGTTCTTAAGTAGTCCTACCACCTCATAGTGGTGGACTGGATTACTAAGTTAAACAACTACAGATTGGTTGCCCTATGAGTAAAAAGATTGGTTATTCAGTTAACAATAGATCTTACATCATCATTACATTGTAAATCTTGATCATCCTTTGTTTTCACATTTTTCTTTCTGACTAGAGAGAATGACATTAGTCTTTTACGCGCCCGAAGCTCGTGATAGCGTTAGGGTCCTTCTCCGCGGTATGATATTAAGTGTTCAATGCTTTCTTCACTTGTTTCCATGTTGCACGGGTTTGTTGGCCCATATGCGTGATGTGGTGTATGTGCGATATGGCGTCGGAAACACCTCGTTGAGAAGGAAAATCGAGTTCCTCAATCGCTAGAGCATCAGGCTTCCCGCAGTGGCGGCGATACAAATCTATGATCTGAAAGACCATCAAAATGGTCTCGCTGAAAGGAGGTCACCTCTTTGGATCACTGAGATCGACCTCTGCCCAGGGTTTTGAGGTATATAATGTGGCTAATATTCGTGTTGACCTTCACGAGTTGTTACCCCCACCCTTTTTGTGAAAGTTGCTTGTGCTAAAATGAGTTCTATCATGGAACCTTATTAAAAGATGTTGTCACAGTATAAGATGTCTGCACTTGCAGAGACTAAACTTGTAAGCTACATTTGGTTCTCGGAAAATGCTACATAAAGGAAAAAAATAATGTGGAAAATCATTTTCCCAAGTTTGGATCATATGGAAAGTGCAAGGGAAAAAACATATATGGGAAAATCCTATGGCAAATATTGTAATATTTTCCCTACTACTTTTCTTGAAAATCATTGAGGAAAATATGAGAAAGGGAAGGGAAAAGGTGTTTTGCACTATATCTATATAATTTTGTGTTCCCAATTATGGATATATATATATATTTTTTATATTCCTACAAAATATGAAAGAAGAGAGAATTTTTAAATTTTGTGAAAATGAAAAAATGTAAAATAGATTTCTTTATTTTTTTTCATTTAAAATTTTCGTACATAATTAAACAAGAGAAAACTTTTATATTCCTTCCCTTCCATTTTTCCTTTCAATTTTCTTTCCCTAGCATTTTCCGGGAACCTAACATAGCCGTAGAGTTTCCGACACAAAAATCATTTCCTTTCTTCCGATATCTTCAAACTCAAGCCTCCTAATACCTCGTTAAACGACTAACTCTCCTAAAAGCTCAAAATTATAGGATTTGGGTTTAATACGAATATCATGCCTTTAACAAAGATGTCATTGTGGGATCCTTAATTTATTATTCTAAGCTTAATCCAGACAAATGGAAAGTCGATATCACTGATGCCATCTATTTCTTCAAAATCTCAAATGAATCTCTTCGATCTTCTGTTTTGGCAACTTTTGCTCTTGTTTTGAATCTTGGTATGTTCTGGATTCTGTATTCATTTCTATGGAAGCACTCACAGTTTTGTTTGACTACTGCTTACCTGCAGCTTTGAGAACGGGCCGGGAACCATGAAAAATATGCCACCTCTCCCTGTCAAGTTGAATGAGGAGATGATGAACTCCATCCTTAATCATCCCTCTGCTCGCCGCACCCTCCCAAGGAAGCCATGAGAGTAGGATGATGATGCCCCACATGATGGACCTCCCTCATACATTTTGCTTTGCTTCTGCTGTGACTGAACATCTTTCTCCATGCTTGTCAACCATTTTCCCAATTGAAAATTCTAGTATCCAAACATGGGAAATTGATATGGCCTTTGTTTTTTTTCTCTCCATTTTTCTTTTACATTTTCTTTGCCTTTTCTATAGATGGTGTATTATACTTTGTGCAGAGATTGATTGAGGGAGGATGATGAACAAACAATATGGTGTCTTGATCTTATTTACTGATCTGTGCTGATGCAACTAGTGCTTCTATTCTACATTGGCTGCATGTTTTGGGCTGGGACTGATTGGATGCCAGGAAATGTGAATAGTTTGGTCTGCAGGAACTAGTGTTTCTAATCTACATTGGCTGATTGTTTTGGGCTGGGAACTGATTGGATGCCAGGAATGAATAGTTTGGCTTGCAAGAACTAGTGTTTCTAATCTACATTATTGCATGTTTTTGGGTTGTAATTGATTGATGCCAGGAAATGTGAATGTGAATAGTTTGCTTGCAGGAACTAGTGTTTCTAATCTACATTACGTATGTTTTGGCTGGGGTCTGATTGAATGCCAGGAAAATGTGAATAGTTTGGCTTGCTGTTGAAACTTGGATGATGGACTTGAAACCATTATGGGAAGCATGGTTGTGAGAACTGGAATTATGGTGGATCTTTGAACAAATCTTGATTGGGCCTGAGAAAATTTTTTAAAATGACCATTCATAGCATTTGTTACTGGGGTCTCCAACAGGCCATGCTGCTCGTGCCGGGCCAATAGGTTGGTTGATCGGTTTGGTCTGATGGCCAGGCTTTCAGATTTCGTTTGTTTCATAACCTACCCATGGCTCAGACAGGGGCGCTAGACAGGCAAACTTGATAAGCCTAAGACAGGCGAGCTTAGCTGGTCTAAGAATTAAAACCATTTTTTTTTTATTTTAACCCCTCCATTTAGCTTAAAATTTAATGCATCAACTAACACCTTTATTTGATTTATATAATAAACTTTTAACAAAATATATATTATACATAGGGTTATATTATGTATTTAAAAATATATATATATAGCATATGGATCAAGGTCGAGCCTACTAGGGTGGGCTTGAGGGCCCATGTTTTACTCATTCTAAAAAAGGCTCATACCAAGCTTGGCTTGTTCGGGATTGGGTTGGGCTTTAGCCCATCATGTGAGATGGGCCTAAAGCAAGCCTAGGGTTTTTTAGAGACCTATATTTGTGATTGTACTATTTTTAGTGTACTCAAATTTGAACTTTGAACTTTGACGTCTCTCGGCAGAGGAAATGGAATCATCTAGATTATCATTTTCATTTTAATTGTTCAATGGAAAATTTTCAATTATCTTGAAATAAAAAATGTGAAAAGATAGAAAAATAAATTATATATTATGGAGAAGATAATTTTATTTATAATTAAATTATTCACAAGCCTTTTTTGACTTTACTATATCACGTTACTAAAACTAAAAATAAAATCCCATTTCAAAATTTGTTTTGGATACATTTCTTATTACAAGCTTCAATTACATTAACGAAAAAAAGGAGAAAAAAAGAAATTATGGTGCTGTTTGGCTTTTGTTTTCAAAAACTGTTCTAGATTTTTATTCCCCTTTTTATATCTATTTACTTTGAATTATAATTTATAGTATTTCAAACTAGTCCCGACTCCCTTCCCTATGCCCTGTCCAACCCTTAATCATTAAATCGGATCTCATTGGCTTCTAGAAAATAGTTTTTGAAAACACAGATAACACTATTTTGATATTCTTTGAAAAACGAGGGTTTTGGTGCTTTGGATTCTTCAGAACACAAAAATAGAAACCAAACAAAATTTTAGGAGTTGTTTGGTTCCTATAACACCCCGAAATACACCCTAGTCGTTTTTAAACATAATTAGGGTATTTTGTAGGTATAATTTGAATTTTTCGTAATTTAAATGCAAAACGTGAAATCTGAGAAACCCAAAATCGCATGCTAAATACAGAAAAGTGGAATTTTGCCAAACAAGAGCATAAAAGCCATAAGATAATAAAGATTATACGCAAAGCTCTAATAATGAAGTCAGAGGCAATAGAAGGAACTTGAGGACCTAAGTGCAATAAAAGGGAAATTTAACCAAATAAGACCCATTTAGGGTCTCTCATTTGGGCATTTTGGAGAGCAAAACGTGAAGGAGATGAGAAGAAGAAAAAGAAGAAGAGGAAAGTTATAGAAACTATGTATGGATGGCTATGATTTTGTATGGAAACTAGTTGTGTATGGATTAGTATGGATTTTGTGACTTTTGTATGGATATTAGTTGTTCCATTTCTAGGGTTTAGTTAGGAATTCATCATAACCCTAGATTTGTTGAAAGTTTGGTTGGTAAAACCCTAGTTTGTATAAGATGAGTATGGAATCCTCCCTTTTTAGTATGGATTATTGGTTTATGAGGTATGGATACCTATTTGGGTGTTAGGAAGTTAACCTAACTTACAAGTATTTGAGTTTGGGCTCTGTAAAACCCTAATTAATCTCTATGTTTGGTTTTGCTGGGTTAGACACATTTTAGCTTGTTTTTGGTGATGCTTTTGGATTATTTTTGGGTTTTTAGTTGTATTTATGGAAAAATAGACGAAATCAGCAAAATCTAGGCAATTTCTAGGGTCCTACGCCGCGGCGTAGGGATCCCATGCAGCAGCATAGGTCCACGCTAAGGCGTGGCATGTCCACGTCGTGGCATGGCTAAGAGGGAGGTTTGGGATAACTCTGTATCGCCATGCGCATAAACAGGTGGTCAGATACTGTTCACAACATGGAAGCATTGGTGTTTTGTTTTGTTTTGTTCTTCCGTTGCTCCGAGGACTTTTCTATTGGACTAATGAGGACCCTATAAGTGTATGAAAGGGTCTATACATGTTTGTAAGGAAAAGGAAACAGAAAATTAGACCGTACCTCACCGCCTCAGCGAGTTTGTCGTTGGCAAACTTAATGTCTTGTCCATGTGATAAGACCATAAGTTCCTGAACACATATAATTGTAGGACTGCCTAAGACAGGATATTGAATGACACGACGCCTCTGTTACTTGGGTAGGCACTATAGTACTTCTAAGACTCTCGACATATGACGACACTCTCCTCGACCGTGCTTCGACACATTTAGTACTTCTATACTCTTGATTAAGACTGCACTTCTCGATTAGTGCGACGACACTGGCCGCTTGCTTCCTCGCACTTTTTCAAGGCTACGACACCACACCGCACCACCTTCACACCCATGGTGCAGGTGCAGATGTGTCCTACTCATTTTTTAATAACGGTCCAGAAATAAACATATAAGGATAAGAGCCTCGAATAACTATCAAGAGAAGTAATGTACATCATTCTATCAACCACGGCATCTCCGCAGGCATAAGTCTCCGTAGGCACCTACTTCGGTACCTCTCCGTACAAGCATAAGCTCCGTAGTACCCACGTACCTTCTCGTACAAGTATAAGTTCCTGTGGTCCTCATGAGATCCGAACAAGTATAAGTCCGCTTATAAGTACAAGTATGTGTATAAGCTTGTTATATGAATTCATTAAAAATGCTTATATCTCGCATTGTATATTCGTTATTGTTATATGCTTATTATAAATGATATTAGTGTATGCGCATAATGATAAGTCATATGTTTCCCACTAAGCTTAAATCTAGCACGAGTTTTAATCCCGGTAGGTACTGCAGGAGGACATCCGCGATCTTCCGATACCGTCGCCAACACACTAGGGTCCATCACCCGTAGGTTTTGCGCTCCGATCACAGAATGAACGCACAGCTTTTTTTTTTTTTTTTGTATATGTATATGTCAATGGGACTCAAGACTGTATGTATTGACACTGTAAACACCACTACGGTGGTAGTTATATTTTTGTATCTTTATATATGATATTTTGATTCAGTTATAAGACTTTGGCCTACTAATGTCTGAAAAAGCAGGTAAAGAGTCCCAAGATAGTCTAAGACCCTCCTATCCGCCTAGGCTGGAGCTGGGGGTGTGACAGCCTCCTATTCTCGAGAATGCTTTTGTTCTCAGAACAAAAAAAATAGTGAAAACACGTTTGACAAACTGGGTGGGATGATGTTCTTCATGTTTTTTTTTTATTCTCCATGATCTTAAAACGGTTGTTTTCATATAACAACTAAAAGTTGTTCTTCGTGTTTTCCATTAGAAAACAATTAAAAATAATTCTTAAGAACTGTTTTTTAGAACAATTTTCAAGAACACAACCAAACATGACCTTAGTATTCTTGGTGTTTTTTAGAACAAAAAACTATTCTCGAAAATAGGAATCAAACAAGCCCTAGTATTCAACTTTATTAAAATAATTAATTGAATTATTATGTATTCAATTATTTAATCATCTATCATATCAAGGCAAAGAAAAATATTAAATGAAATTAGAAGACTACACATGTAGGTGATTGATCACCTATGTGATTGATCACAACCATGCACTCACACCCATTCAATGCGATATCTCTGTGCATATGTAATGTAATGCGCCATTGCATGTTATATCATGCCATATGTATAATGAAAGCTACATGGACAACATAATCCACACCACTCACAGGTGTCATGGACAATCACATCATATGCATATGACTTCCATACATCACATCATTCATGTCAATATATTATGCACACATACATCAACATCAACATACAATGTGTCATTCCATGTTCAAGCAATGACACACTCACAATCAAGCCATGTAATGGCCATTTTCACGTATAAACTCATCACATGCCAATACATTAAGGCACCCATATTGACATCCAAACATGTCACTACATTGTCAAGTAATAACACTCTCAAACCAATCATACAATGGCCCTGAAGAAAGCCACAAACAATCACAAATCGGGCAACGAAACCGACCCCAAACAAACAATAAACACAGGCCTAAAAATAGTCACAGGCTTGCCTAGGCGTAGCCTACCTTCTCCTAGGAGAAGTGGTTCGCTTGCTCACCTAGGCGGACTAGAAAGTCCACAAAACTCATCCCCTGCCTGGCTTCATGTGAACATTCCTTACCTAGGGTGGATCCCTCTCGCCTGGGCGAAGACCCTTCTTCCCGGGAAGCCTATGTCCCGCCAGCGGCGGACAATCTCGACATGAAACTTGAACATCCACCCATTTCCATCCCAAAAATGGAAAATAAACTAAGGTAGGAAGGATCCTTACCTCTTGGAGCGTAGTAGTAGTCGTAGGAAGTCCCGAGGACACTTCCTAAACCCGAAACCTCGAGTTCCCCCAAATCCCTCTCTTGGATCTTTGGTGAAATCTCCTTTTCGGTACACACGCCGTGAGTCTCTTGCCAAATAGACGAACTTTCACTCGCACGACGACCCGACCACGGAAATTTGTTTGTCAAGTAAAGAAGCCCTTGGCTCTCCTCTCTTCTCTCACGTGAACACAGCAGGAAAAATGACTTCTTTCCTGCCCTAATTCCCTTTTGTCTAGAACTTAAGTCGTGGCCCACGTCGTGCCACGTGTCCACACTTGCTCGGGTCTGATTCTGGCCTGAAGCTACATATTTTGTCTCCGTTCAAGTTCAAATTATTTTCTATGAACTTAACTTTAGTCATTTACCAACTTCCGAGATTTTCCTAAAAATCTTGCTTCTAGGAGTCATTGGACACCAGTCCCCCCGAAAAACGTGAAATTCCAACTATCTCGGAATTCAACGAAATTCGTTTAGATAACTAGATTTCGCGAGACGAATCCAACTGTGAAGTCTGTTTCGTTATCCGAGATCTAGAAAATTCTCTGGTTTTCAACCTATACTGTAGTGACAATTTACTGTTTTACCATTTTTAAGAAAAATTCAATTTTTCTTGGGTTTTCCAATACTATTGGCCGACAATGAAGCAAGAGTCTAAGGCCTTCGTAAGGAAGTGTGATGTGTGCCAACGGTTTGACAACATCATTCATGTTCTAGCCGAGATACTCCACTCCGTGACAAGTATGTGACCTTTCTACAAGTGGGGGATGGACGTCGTGGGTCTTATGCCTGTGACCACCGGCCAGTGGGAGTTCATGCTGGGTGCCACTAATTACTTCACCAAGTGGGCAGAAGCGGAGGCCTATATGTAGGTCAACGCATTGTAGCTCATTCAATTTGTGCAAAGAAATATAGTATGCAAATTTGGGGTTCATCATTCGCTCGTCTCGAATAATGGGTCGCAGTTCATTAGCAAGGCATTCCAAAATTTTTGTGTTGAGTACGGAATAAAGAGTGTTGACTCATCACCGCGGTATCCCCAATCCAACGATCATGCGTGAGGACGCCACTTCTATACTTTGGAAAAAGCTACACCTGGGTGGTGAGGGAAAATGGATGACTTCAGTTATCGGTGGCCCTTGACCCATCGAACAACCCAAGGCAAACTAAGGAAGACACCATACTCCGGCTCAGCGTGGATACCCATTGAGTATGGGCTAGAACCACTCTGTGTGTTCAACCTTGCCGAACTCACACAATCCTTGGATAAGCTAGAAAAGAAAAGGGAACAAGCCGCCATTCGAATGGTTGAGTACCAACGTCGAGCTGCTCGGTAAGTAGAGAGGCGCGTCATACCCAGGGCATTAAGCAAAGGAGATATAGTCCTACAACGGACCTTCGAGGAAGGAAAATTGAAACCAAACTGGGAAGGTCCCTACATTATTGTCGATAAAGGATGTAGGGGCGCCTATAGAATACAGTCACTAGATGGGAGGGTGGAGCCTCGAACCTTGGAACGCTCTCATTTAAAAAAGGTATTTCTTTAGAGCATTTAGCTGCTAGGCAATCGTCTTCCGATGTATGAAAATAAGTGTATGGAGATAAATGAGAACATTTCTTTTTTTGCAACGTCGCTCACGCTTTAAACTTCCATCGCCAAGCTTTGTACTCAAGCAACCACCTTTAGATGGTCTCCCTAAGATGAGACTTGTACTCGAGCAACCTCCTTGAGTTGGTCTCACTGAGATGAGCCTTGTACTCAGGCAACCTCCTTGAGATGGTCTCCCTAAGATGAGCCTCAGACTCAGACAACCCTGCTACTAAGCCTGGGCCTCCCAAGATGATCCTTGCACTCAGGCTGCTCCCTTTAGTAGGTCTTCCTGAGATGAGCCTTGTATTCAGGTTACTCCCTTGAGATGGACTCCATGGGATGCACCTGTCACTCTGGCAACCCTGGATAGGCTGGCTAAACTTTTGAAACATAAAAAACATGAAAGAAAGATTCCAAGAATACTAAAAACACTTAGGACAAAACAGTTGCTCCATTATCCAAAAGATATGCCCAGGACAAACCCTTAGGTTAGTTAGGGTACATAAGGAGGAGGAGGGGGAACCTCTTTAAGGATAATCACGACAAAATTCGGGGTTGGTCGCTTCGACCCGCTGGTCAGACCTTCACCCGAGGCACATGAAGGATTCGGCTTCCTTTGCCTGAGTCCTGTGTAGCGTAACTCGAACCCTCCGTCCGCCGAGTTATCGGGTCATTCCCACCAGGGCCAGAGGATGGTGGAAGGCTCGGACCGACAAGGGGTCTGCGGACGGCCCGCATCAATATCCCACCCGACTGGAGGTCGACCTGACACGCGACATGGTCCTCACTTTTTTTTTTTTTTTAACTACTTAATAATCCAAATACAATTACTTTTCCAAACACATTTCAAATAATTAAATTTAAAATGTGATATACGTAAATACCACTTTAACATAAAGGGGGCCCATCATTTGATCACAAAACTCTTTTTTCATTCGATGTGGCATTTCATGCCCATTTGGTCAATTTCCCACCTTTATAAAATACGACATTATTAGCCGTTTTAAATATCCAAATATTTTAAAAACATAATCAGAGTTCAATTTTCATAATAGTGTTTGTACAAAAAGAGTCGAATAATTTCATGTATGCATGTGACGGAACTTTACTTATCCTTCGTGTGATTTTGACGATGACTCTGATTCACTGCAGTCTACATCTTCATACCTGTTCACGCGCTAAACATTTTCTACGCTAAGGGTTCTATATATAATACTCTTCTATTCTAGTTTCTAAGTCAAATCATGCAATTTTTCTAACCATGCTTTTGAATCTTTAATGATCAATACAAATACAATACATATATTCACTTCATACATTCATTTACTTCGCTCATCGATCATTCCAAATATGTACTTTCATATGCAATAAATCATTCAAACACAAATCATGCATTTCTTACAAATATTCTTATCATTTTGCTCTTAAAAGAATTTAACCTATGCTTTCAAGTACGTGATAACGGGAATTCACTAGCACGGTCCTCGTCGGGTCGCTGTGCCTAAGATAAAAAAATTTTGTTTTATAATACAAAGACGGGTCCCAATTTTGAGCTGCCGATTGGTTATTAAAATCAATTTGTGAAGACTTCATACCGTCCCGTTAGCTACTTCTGGACGAGCGACACATCATTACGCTCGTCACAGTGACCGCTAATTTGACCCTTATTGGTATACCAATCTATCATCAACTCGAATTTAATGGTTAACATTCTATTAAGGGCGTTCAAATCATTCATAGAAAAATACAGTATAGTATGTACATTTATACAAACAATTCATTTTCAATACTCATGCAATTTTTCATATGCAAATCATTTCACAATCAATTATCTCAAATCAATTAAAACAAATCAATATGCTTTTTCTTATAAATCATTTCAACAATTCAAATCATTTTTTAATCATTCAAACACTTTTGAATTAGAAAGAGAGAAGTGGATAACAACTAAAAGATTGTCGCTATCTCGATCTGTCCCTGACCAACCTCAACTCCTAGTTTTTCTCCTTGTTAGCCCCTAATCCATCACAAATGACAATCATACATTAGTTAGTATTCTAAAGTTTCTATTTATGTCTTATTTCTACCCGACTCCCTTCCAGTACATCGTTCCACATTTTGATGAATTTTCTCGGGTCTAATGAAAATTTGATACACTTATTTCAAAGATTTGCGGTCTTGTAGAAGTCTAGTTTACCCAATGGTTTGAATTACTCAATTCCGATGAGTGATGGCGCTAAGGACTCTAAATACCAAAACCGTTCCAACACCAAAACTCAGATTAATCGAGCATAATTGACCAAAACAAAGCCTCACTTTTGACGAATTTCTAGGTCCAATGAGGTCCAAATTTGAATATACTTATTTCAGAGAGATTTGTTTTCCTAGAAGTCTTGTTTACCCATAAATTTGAATCTCTCAATTCGGATGAGTGATGGCCTTGTTATGGCCTAATTACTCGAAACTGTTCCAAACACCAAAACTGTATCAGAACTGAACTAGAATTGATCCGAAAACAGAGCCTCACATTTGACGAATTTCTAGGTCCAATGGGGTCCAAATTTGAATACACTTATTTCAAGAAGATTTTTTCTCCTAGAAGTTTATTTTATCCAGAAATTCAATAATCACCTGATGAGTGATGTCAAGTTATGGCTTAAAAACAAAACATGAGTTTTAGGAAAATTTTGACAGCATCTCCCCTAAAAACCCAACATTTCCTTTATACAAAAATTCTTCATTTGAGGACCACAACCAATCAGACAACCAAAAACAACTTAGAGCAACCAATAAAAACATTTTTATTTAAATTTAGGGTTTTTCCCAACCCAAACACAAGAAAATGGGGGTTAAGGTTTGGTTTACTTACCTCAAATCTCTTTCAATCTTCTTCTTTTTCTTTTTGATCACCAAAATCCTTGATCCTATGGAGGAAAATCTCCAAGTTCTTCTCTTCTTCCTCAACCGTAGTGTGCCCTAGCTCTCCTCTCCCCTTTGCCTAAAATGTGGGTTATGGCATTCAAAGACCAAAAATTCATCTTTTGTCCATTACATGAGACTAAGGCTGCTCACACACTCATCTATCATTTCTTTTTTCATTTTAAAGCTTCATTTCTTCTCATTTATACTTTGGCACTTACATTACTCATTTATGATCCTTAGGTCATCATTTGACATTTTTACCAAATTTATTTAGCTCCTGTAAAATACGCGGTTTTTATCATTTTTAGTTTTTAGCCTTTTAAACTCCGAAAAAATATAATTTAATTTATTTTACACCCTAAACATGTTATAAAACCGTTGTGGTATTTCTTGGGCATAGGCGACACGCGACACCAAAGGTCCTCGGGGTCTTAGGATCCGTCGCCGCACGATAGCCCCTGCACTGTTATGCACTCCGCCCAATAGCCTAGGCCGATTGTTCGTAGTATGCCAGAAGCTTGATCGGTAGCCACTGCAACTCCGCAAGCACGCCATGTTTCTACCAAAAATGCGCCCGCTTCAATTTTGTGGAGGCGCCGACCTCAACCTGTGAGATTCACGTCTCAGGTTGAGACTCAAAACATGTTGCACATTTATGCATACAAATTTATGTCACTATTACCAAAGGACTATTTGTTTAACACTTAAGAATCCGCGCCATAAAACTTGTCGAGACCATAAATATGTCAGACATTTATGCATTGCCAAATTTATGTCACTATTACCAAGACTATTATCTAATCCACTAAGAACGGCGCCATAAAAAACTTGTTGGAGACCAAAATATGTTGTACATTTATGCATGGCTAAATTCTATGTCACTATTACCAAAAGACTATTGTCTAATCCCCGGCAACGGCGCCATAAAACTTGTTGAGACCATAACATGTTGCACATTTATGCATACAAATTTATGTCACTATTACCAAAGGACTATTGTCTAATCCCCGGCAACGGCGCCATAAAACTTGTTGAGACCAAAACATGTTGCACATTTATGCATACAAATTTATGTCACTATTACCAAAGGACTATTGTCTAATCCCCGGCAACGGCGCCATAAAACTTGTTGAGACCATAACATGTCAGATACTGAGGTATTACAAATTTATGTCACTGCTATTACCAAAGGACTATTGTCTTACTCGCAACGGCGCCATAAAACTCACTGGTGATTATACTATATAAACCACTAATCTCTTAGGGAGTAAATCATTTTTCAAAGTCGGCTTTTGGCCCGATATTCCGCAAGCGCATTGTGTCGACAAAGCACAAAAATGGATTTAAGTCCAGATATCGATCCCACAGAGATCTCAAGAATTTTAAATCAACTACTCTGACTACTCAATTTCCATACTATTTGGACCACAAAATGATAGTAGGATCCAGCATTAAGGTGCTGGAAAATTAAACGAACAAAAGGAAAATAACTGAACTAACCAACAAACTGGAAAAAAAAAAAAAAATAGAATAAAGAATAATGAATTTCTAGTTAAAGAACTGAATACCGAATAGTTAATACCGAAGACACATTAATTGAAACAAATATAGTGAACTATCGATTCCTCAGAGATAATTCGATAAGATTTCTTGATTTGACCCAATTTCAAAACTGGGTCTAAGGCGCTAGAAAAATGATCTCCATGACTGATATATTTCATTATCTAATTTATGACCTACCTCTTGGTCATGGAATAGATAACTACTTTTAAAAAAGGGACTTCCTTTAACTGGCATTTTCTTTCGCAATACTTCATACCCATTTTATGGACTGTGAAACCTAGCCTCCCAAGTTATCTACCGCTAAGGATATACAACTTCCGCATTGTTCTCCCAAATTAGAATAGGACTAAATCCTCTCTTGATTAGATCTCATTTAATACGGATTGGCCTCACTATCCGACCGAGGTGAACTCTTTGCTTGTTTAACAGATAATCATTCAACTCTGCTCTTGATTTCAAGTGAGAAGAGGATTTATCTAAGTGAACTTACAAAGCTCAAAAGATCCCTAATGTGTGTTAATATACCTTCAAAGAAATGTACATTACTCTCAGAATGTCTTCCCGTGTTTATTCAGTGAGGACCTCCTTGAAATCGAAAATTACCAAATCTTAATCTGCATAAGAAACCGATATTCGTATCCCAAGAAAATAAACCCAAACCAAGTAAATTTATTGAACTGAAATTAACAAGTCATTGAAACGATCATTAAAAGATAAATTCCGACTATAACGCTTACTTAATGGAAGCTGGATTCTCACCATCGAATTACACGATACAAAGATTCTCCATCATAAAGAACGACTGCAAATTGAAACCCAAATAACTGACCTAAATTATTCGAACTTCAAACATTGTAGTAATTTGAAAATAAACAATTTGATTCAGCTTCAAATTTCTAAACGATAACATCCAGATTCAGAAAATACAACGAAAAATAAAAATACGAGAACATAATCTGCTTTTAAAACGATCGAAATGAAAAAATTAAGAAAAAAACAAGAAAGAAAAATAAAGAAAGAAAATGATTTTCAAATTTTAACTGTACCTCTCGCCTCGTAATGCATGTCGCTTTCTTGAGTTGATAGCCGCTGTGATGATAGGTTCCTCACTGGGCCCTAATCCCAATGTAGCTCGCTGTGGATTTTGGCATCTGTGCCTAATTATCGCTCAAGTCGCGATCAGCTTCCTCGTCGTGATATCATCATGTCGCGACCGATCCCACGCCGCGACTTCAAATTTACTTCTATGTAGCCTGATATCGGTCGGTGTTCAAGATCACCATTCGTCGCGTGACATCTTCTCACGCCTTCGCGTGTTTCAATTGTTCTCCTCGATGTCGTAACGCTGATATCTTGCCGCGAATTCTGGCCATTTCATCCGCAAGTAGCCTTCAACTGATATCTTCTTGATGTCGCGACATCGATCTCGCCACGACATCATCTTAAAGAACCGTAGGCTTCCAACTAGTTAGTGCCTATGTTGTCGCGACATCAATATCTTGTCGCGATATCTCTTAAGGCTCGTGATCATTGACTGGGGTCAGTTCCCCGATGTCGCGACTTCGACCGTCGCGACATCACCCAGTTCTCCTGAGGCTGACCGAGTCATTTCGACGTCGCTGACTGAACCTGCCATGTCGCGACATCACTTAAGTCATTTGCGCTTTCAACTTGCCTTCGATGTCGCGACTGAGCTGTTGTCGTGACCAATTTCCATGAAACTTCACCCTTCAATCGAAAGAAGGTCCGTGTCGCGACTTCGATCTCATGTCGCGACATCAGCTTATGGCTTGCAGTCTTCTCTTGATGGTTCTTGATGTCGTACTTCAAATTTCGTCGCGACATCACTGATGTCGCTGAAGATCAATCTCACGTCGCGACATCAACTTAAGTCTCGGATACTTCCATCACCCAAACCTCTCATAGCTTAAAGGTGTTTCGTTGTCGCACCTTCTATCCTAGTCAATGACATCAACTGTTGTCGCACTCGAATTTGACTGCAAACCCCAAACCCGCATCAATGAATCAGCCAATTCTTTTCATTTCTGTTCTGCCATTCGACTGCATCCTTCCTCCACTTATTGCTGTATTTTTCTACTTTCTTTCTCTCTTCCTGCTAATGACAAATAGGTGAGTTTCTTCATAATTCTCAGATATCAATTATTCAATTTTAATCGAAAATCAAACAAAATGGACTAAAAAGAGACACTTTAAGCTCACTACCGCTTTGGTGGATCTTTAGTTGCACGCTGTTGGCATGCTTTAAGTCAGCCACCTCCTGTGACGCCCCAAAACCGAGATGTCCGTTGACAACCCGTCAACCCGCTGAATACTGAATATCGTGTAACCCGACACCTCTCACGAAAATCGGGCAGAGTCTCCTTTGTACGGGGAGCTCTACCCAAAGTACAAACCTGTCCCAACAAGTTTATAATGACCACACAGGGTCCACACGCGAGTAAAATAATGGCCACTTGGCCCCCTGCATCAATACTCACAAAATACATCAACTATATGCAATAGTTCAAGAGTTAATAAATTACTCTTCATACAAACATATATTAAAATTCACGATTCTAATACATGTTATATTAACAATATCAAGCCACAAGTCGGTTTTCTATCGCGGCCTCTAGTGAGCGCCGTCCCGTGCACACTCCTTTAATAATTGAAATGGTGATCCCCATAGGGTGAGCAAAGCCCTAGAGATAATTTCCTGCACGGGTTACTCCCACCTAAGCGCACACGCATGGCAAACAATCACATTCAAGCAATTTCATGAACTACCTGGAATGTCTACATGCCCAATCCCATGTCTCGAGTCCTCCGACTCCCTCACACATGCCTAAGCCAATATGCGAGTAAAAATACAGTTTTCACAACAAAAGCTTTTAGTTCTTGAAAACTTACTACCGAGTTTCGATAAAAATTATTGGACTACCCTCCGAGGCGAATTGCTAGATAACTCTCCGAAACAGTCATGGTCCTCATCCGAAGTGATATGTTGGACGTCCCTCCAAGGCAATTCTTCGGAAAATCTTCCGTCGAAATTCCTTTCAACAACATTTTCGTTTTTGTTTCATTTCATGTCATGCACTCACTCCTAATATTCTGTGGTGCCCTAAAGGCATATGGAATACATGATGCCAATTTCAACACATTCATGTGCTAATATATTCACATGCATATATATTAACATAATTAAATCATAAAACATGTTATTAAATTCATCAATAACATAAAATTATTTCGCATGTTTAATTATGCATGGCTTATATTGATCGTTTAAAAAAATACTTCGGCTTATCGTAAAATTCACACAAAAATATTCACATTACTATTCATGTGAACAGTGAAACCCTGGGGTGGCCTTTATTCCGCGACCCACAAATGAGAATTTTCTCCACTTTGGAGTTCAAAGCTTTTGAGACCTAATTTACGGCTAAAACAAGCCCACCGGAACATTCACTGGCATTTACATGGCTCTTAGCGAAAATAACACAAGTAGGAAAGATCCTACCTCTTTGAGTTGCCGAACTCCTCGAATCAGGTGCTTGCGGCGTAGCCCTCACGCGTAGAACAACTTTCCTTCTTGCTCGTCGAAAGCGGGTGTTAGTCGGCCAGGAAACCTAGAGAAGGTGCTCTCTCTCACAAAAAAATCAATTCCGGCTACTGCATGCTCACACGTCAGCCCTTTGCCATTTTGGTCTTTTTAATTTGGAAGACAACAACATTGCAATTTTATCTCTCTTCCTCGTTAACAAATTCAAAATTCCCATTATGTCATTTTCAGATTTTTTGACATGCACAGCGATCTGGTGATCCATTTCCATCATCTCTCTACTCATGCAATATGTCACGAGTCGTATTATAGGTGACTTTTGTCGCATCACGTAATAATTTCTGACCTCGATCTTTGCAGTGCGCCAGCGTGAAAATTAAACATCTGCAAAGATTCGACAAAGTGTCAACTAAGTAGCTAGATTTCGAGAAAGTTCGACGGTGAATCCCGTTTCGTCATCGAGATCTAGAAAAATTTTGAATTTTACACACACTACCAGAGTACGATTTTGCCCTTTTTCAGAAAATTGAAATTTTCTCGGTCTTACACCTCCGCCTCAAGCTATGGGACTTTTATAATTTGATTCCGAGGCACGTCGCGGCTCTTGGGTGACCTTGAGCATTTAAAATGAGGAAACGGCCCACCCCTCCTTCTCCAAACCAGGGACCTTGGTCTTGGCTTGTACCTTGGAGTACGGCTCAGGTGCAGTCCGCGGTGCGAGGGGCGAGATGTGTAGTGTCCCACGTCGAGTGCTGCGATACCACTAACTTGTGGCATCCCATGTTGGGGGTCTTTCGATACTGCCAAACTTGTCACACCTCTATTACCATTTAACTTGTGACACCCCCAACACGGGGTGTGCTCATATACCACTAAACTTGTAACCATCTTTTACTTTTTACCATACCATTAACATTCGTTCATACCTTTATTAAAAACATTTAACGAAATATATTATGTGTAGTAAAATTCTGAAATATATTGAAACTCCATAAATAGAGTGTTTAACATATCACAATTTTTATTGCATACAAAGCATGTCCCCAAAATAGACCCAGAAAGGTCTTCAATGGGCACCTAGTAGTGTGTTGGCCTTAGTTGCTGATGTGGAGTGTCCGGCCTTCTTGTTCTTGCTTCTCCTGTACCTACACGGATGAAACACCCTTGCTAAGCTTATAACTTAGTGGGAAATAATACTAGTGGACGACCTCTAATAAGGGTCATCACACTTTACACAAGTGCATATCACTTTAACATTTATATACTTATACACATGGTTGTCCCTGTTTTAAACATATCATTTACATATGCTTATACATATATCATACTTATTCGTCTTATCATGTTTTATTTCATATCGTCTTTCATTTACACTTTTCTTCTTGTGCTTATCACTGTATACGTATCATCACATAGCAGTGCTATGCTTCTCATATCATGTCATGTCATTTTCATATTCTTGTCATTTTATCTTGTGTTTCGTATGCAGAATCGAAGTGGATATGGGAGTATAAGGACCAGTGCTATAATCATTATCTGAGGACAATGAACTATAAGGACGAAGGTATTGTTATCATTATGCGAGACAATGACCATTCTATAAGAGCAAAAACCTACATTATCATTGTCTGGAACAGTGTTGATATATAAAGGGCGTAAGTATTGTGTCGATATCTGAGACAATGACCATCTATAAGGGCCCGAAGGAGTTGTTATCATTGTACGAGACAATGACCTTCTATAAGGGCCCGCAGGCGTTGTTATCATTGTACGAGACAATGATCATCTATAAGGGCAGAAAGTATTTGTAATGACAACGGGTCGATGAGTCGATATCTTTATGACATGTCTCCCTAATAGGCATGCCCATCTATCCCTCTACTAGGTTCTAAGTAGACAATCTGTTTCTTTTATTTCATTTACAATATATATCCCATATCCCCGAATAACTATTGTTATCCGGTAATCATATGCGATATGTTCTTATCATTTCCGCATGCATCTTTATTCTTGTATTATTTACACATTTATACGTTTTTCTATATGCCTTCATTACACATTTATCTTTTCATAAATAACACTACATGTAAACACCTTAACAAATGAGGACAAGAACCAATGTTCGAAAAACAGGTGAAGGAGTCCCAGTCTCGTGTCGCGTCCCCTATCTTCGCCCAGGTGGGGGTAAGAGGCGACCAAACAATTTACTAGTATCAAAGCACCCCAGGCATAGGGGGCCTTCTGAAGTTAGTGGTATCGAGCCTAGGTTTGGCGTTTATCGAACTTATTAGGATTAAAAGTATACCTGGTATTGTGTTGGCCTAATGCCGGATGTCCTTGTTTTCTATTGTTTAGAGAGATTGATCGATCTCGGGAAGGCTGTGGAAGGTGGCTGAAGCGTCGATCCAGTGGATCTTGATCCATGCCTCTGAGATCCATCTGATTCTCTTAGAAGTGAACATGCTTCAGGCTTGAGCATTGTTAAAATTTTCTCGGGCTCAAGGGTCTTAAAAGTGACTCTTGGCCCCTCGGGCTCTAATTGATTTAGTAGAAAGCATGGAGTAGAAATTCCATAATTTCAAAGTTTTGAAGAGTGATAAAGCTAGGAGTTTTGGCTCGAAATTACAAAGGCTGCGAATGAGGAGTAAAATGTCCACTGAACAAATGGCAGTGTCTTGTTCTCATTCTTTATGAGTGCGACATGATTAATTGGAAGCTGGTTCCTAAAAATCCATTACTTCTAGAACCACTTTCATGGGACTTCTTTGTCCAAGAATTTCATACCAAGTATGTCATCAATGACTATAAGGAGACCAAGTGGAAGCAATTCCTGAATATGAAACAAGAAAATATGACAGTGGCGGAGTATGAAAAAGAGTTTAGCTGCCTTAGTAAGTATGCACCAGAATTAGTCCTTACAGAAACTTCTCGATGTAGACAGTTTAAGGATGGCCTAAAGGAATCCATAAAGAGGTACCTCACAGTTGTGACATCGTTGCAAGCATAAACTTTTATCGGCTACAATTAACGATGACCCGATGAAATAGAGAATCATAAATGAAGTCGAGGAAGAAGTCGAAAGAAAGGAATTTATCGAGGGTGTGGTTGATGAGTGCCCAAAAACACACATTACAAACCCGGGATTTAGCGAGATTCTGGACCGATTTAATATATATATGACCATGTTTTGATTACTTTTCTAATATTGTTTATTGGTTTGTAGGAGGAAATACTGAAAATGCTGGAAATGGAGCCTTCTGAGAATCTGGAAGATTGGTGAAATCATTTAAGTCGCGATACTGGCGATCGCGACACCCATCGACATTCTTGGAAAGTCTTAACAAACCTTATCTCTTGGGGAAGCTATAAAAGGAAGGGGAGAATCCAATTGAAGGGGTTCAAAAATCGTTTGCAGTGGTAGTGTTTGAGGAACTAGAGTTTGGAACAAAGGAAAGAAGACTTGAAGGCCGATCTTAAAGAGAGAGACTTGAAGAATACGAAGTCATTCCCACGATCATTCAAGTTTTCTCTATTTTTATTATTATGCTCTTGGCACTTCATTTTATCTTTGGAGCGAGGAACATAATGAGGTTAACATAATGAATACTATGTTAAAGTCTGCTAATAGCACACATAATTCCATTATCTTATATATATTTGTTTTTACCAGGTAACTCATGTGGATGAAATCATCGCATATTAATTTATGATCAATCTTAATATGCAGTGGTTCTTTGTAAGATCGAGGAAGTGAATGAAGAAATTAGACATAGATAGGTTAACCTAATAAACTTTTGAAATATAGGATTCTCGATGATTTGGAGGCTTAGAAGTTCTATGCACTCTAGGCACCTTTAATGCTTGGGGTTGAGCCAACGAGCAAGAAACCAAGTAATAAAGGGAGGTTAAATGACCTTGAGAAAGGCTTTAATTACATTAGATAAGTGCCGCCTTGGAGAACACTATATTAGATAATGGAATGGAATCGACATTACATAGTAGGATTGTCCGACGTGACACGACACCCAACAGCTGCAACTTTTGATCATTCTTACATACGAACACCACACGAATTACTTTAGTAATAGTTTAATTGACTTTTAGTTCCACTTCTAGCCATCATGATTGTAGTTTGAATATTAAGAACTATTGTAATTTTGGTACTTGGCATACTGATAAAGGTTTTTCCACTGTGGATTGATATCAGGTACCTTAGGCTACTTATATTACTTAATGACGTGCGCGATTAGGTCGATTGCACTCTTTATTGCACATCCACGAAAACACAATCCGTAAATACTGTCGTAAAGTTTTGGCGCGTTGCCAAGGAATGACTATTTATTTGTGGTGTTTATGCTAATATCGATACTAAGTACTTTGCTTTGGTACTTAGGACATTTGTTTTTGATTTAATTTTATGCTTTATTTTTCTTTGTTTTGTGGCTTTTGGTGTATTATTTTTGTATCACGACCAGAGACTTGCTGAAAATCTTATTCCCTTTGGATCTTGAAATCGAGAGAACTTTGAAAGAATTCTAAGGAATGAGAAAGCGAGTGAGAATGGGCTAACTACCTGGGACGGATGGGAAGAAAATAGAGCAAAACGATGTTGGTTTGGGTTGGGGGTAGTATACATCTAATACGAAAAATATGGATAATGTACTTACTATCGGAGATTATGGTCACTCGTCTGCAGCCGTTCTCCACGCGTGATTAGGAGACCCGACAATCCCGGCGAAAAATTTCGAGCTGAGTCGTCACTCTCCGGTTACTCTGAGGCGTCAGGTTCCAGCCAGGCTGCGCACGCTGGGGACTCGAATGCTCATATCTTGAATTTTTTGGAGGTGTGTGATATAGTGAAGTATAATGGGGTGGCTTGATTGTATATTCGGCTTAAATTGTTTCTGCATTTCTCATTGAAAGGATAGCCAGGCCCAAGAAGCCAGGTGTATAAAATGAATGCCTAAATCTTGTGAAGTACAGCAGTAGCCCAGTAATATAGTGTACTTAACGTACGGATATCGATCACGAGGGGAAAGGTAAATTATTCCTGGAGGGTGCTTTTAGGACAATACTCCCGAACAAAGAGTTTAGGGTAAAAGTAAGTAGGAAAGCGCAACTAGGTATTGATTCCTAGTGAATTAATGGTGTTTAGTGCCTGGGGTTAAATCTAAGCTTTCACGTTGATGGATTACTTTTTCTAAAAGAAATTGTTATTCGATCTATTTGTAATATGTCAGTGGCAGGGTGATGATCTTGCCTACGAGATATCCTCTCTCAAATTTATATCTTCTATCTAGTGAATCTTTTTTGAAGATCAGTATATCTCTATCTTGACTCGGTATTCGAAGTAACTTAATCTTCTAACCTCAGAGAATGCTACGGGTTCCAGGAATATCTCTTATTAACCGAATCGGCTAAAGGCTGCTCTACCTAGTCCACAAATGCCCTCAATATCCCTCCTCGAGATCTCGCGGATCTCAGGTTCGATTATCTTAACATTGGCCGGACATTAACATAATTGAAGTCACGGGTATCAGGTAAGTGTGACAAATTAATAACAAGCTGAATCTTGTGAAATATCAAGCGTTAATCCATTATACATATGTGAGGGGTTTGATGCTACAAAACCTAGAAGAATCTAGAACATAATGGAAGAAAATATAAAATTTGATTTTAATAAAGTGAAACCATTGTTCTAGAATCAGAAATATCCAAAGAAAGATTGAAAAGCGTTACCCAAATCCGGGCACTTCGGCGAGTCGGTGTCACCACAACTCGAGCACGTGCCTCTGTTAAATGCGGCTTCGATCTCAGCGATTTTACAGACGCATTTGCTTTTAAGCCAGTGGCGATTTTAGTGGCTGCGTCGCGACGGCGATGGCGGCGTCCGCGGCGTGGGGCGTCACGGCGTGCGGGGCGTGTCGCGCGGCGTGAGGGCATCCGCGGCGGTAAGGGGCGTCGCGGCGTGGCCAGTGCTCATCGCGCATTCCCATTTGCTCAAATACGCTTCGTTCTTTTATAACTGCGATGCTCTGCATTTCTGAAGACATCAACTTCATTATTCTAGTCACAAAAAGCTATAATTACTCTAAAAATAAAACGGGAAGAAATGTGATGACCAGCGAAATTACTTAATATAGTGTTTGGGCACTCATGCACCCTGGCTTGGTTTACAGCATCATGAAGCGAGCATAGACTCTGGAAACAGGGACACACCATGAGCATAATGCCTGCTTTCCACTGTCACAGTGTGCACATGCTGAAAAATAGGGGGTCGATTTGGGTGACTCACATACCATGTTTTTCTCAGTGGCTGAGTAAAGGCATACGAGATATTTGACTTTGGTAGCAGGAGTGAGATAGGTGAGCTGACTAGTGCATCGAATCCCCATGGTGCTCGATAGCCTTTCCCAAAATCCCTATGTGCTTATAATGAGTGACTTCCAGTATATGCCTGGGGCCAAAATGCCCCCAGAAGCAAACGAGCTACTTTAAACGAAGAAGCTAACTGAAAGGATGAGCAGCACCATTCATTCATGATTCCTCATACTAAGAAATTTCTCGTTACCTAAAACACAATGGGAAGAGACCACAATTTGAGAGTTTTTAGCCCAAGAGTGAACAACAATAATGAGGATCATTGGTGACTCCCCACTACCCCAGTTAGTTAAGGGCACGAGGCATTCAATTCCCTTGAGCTTCCACCCTGAGACACTCGACCCGGCTCAGCGGCCTAGGTTGCGTGAATGGGCGTCCATCTTCTTTGTCCCATGTAGCGGGCGGTGAAGTCAATGACTCGGCCCGAGTTGGCTCGGGGCAGTCAAGGCTTTGATGAGGCCCTGATTTGTACTTGGAGATTCGATTCAGTTAGTCCGCTTATTCCTAATGCATATACCTATTTTTTGTCATATTTTTTCTTTTTCTTTCTCTTTTCTATTGTTTTTGTATTTTCTCTTTTGGTTGGGGCTCGGTGGCAGTCTCTTTTGATTAGGTGTCCCATCCTCAAATGGATTGAATCTCTAAGTTGATCGAACTTTTTGTAGTTAGTTCGGCACTTATGCATACTGCGAAGTCACTGGTGTGAGTGTGATGGGGTTTTTGAGGAAATTTGGTTTCTTGACTGCAGGGATTGATTCACTGGCCTTTTCAGCTATTCGATCTCTAATTCTGAGAGCATCGAAGTAAATGTATGCAATTGAACAAGTTTATAGTGAACTCGTCCAAGAGTCAGTCTCGATTTCCCAGCATGGCGAAAAATGTATGCGATTCTTGCATGAAAGAATCATGCAAATATAAATAAGCAACTAACACGCGGCTTCGTAAAATGAAAGTGCGATGTAAAATAAGTGAAAACAAAATACGCTAATATGCGGAACTTACGCTAAAAAATACTACACACTCACTAAGAACGAGAAACCTGATAAACAAAACCTGAAACAACATGGTATGTCAGATCACCGAATCCCTCCCCCGAGCAAAGTATCCAGGTGTCATTTGGTAAAGAGAAAAATATAGAGGGAAGGAACTCCACTGAATATCCTTTACTTGGGGTGGAAGTGGTGGAGGTGAGGTAAAGAGGCTGGGCGGTTGGAGCTGCATGGGCTAGCTGCTTCTTTGTAAGATGATGCTTTGATTAGCTGAGGCGCGCCTACATCGGCCATGACGTCTCCGTGTCTGGGTAGCGAGGACTTCCGGTGCTCCTGGGTCTCATCCCGAAGGCGTCAGCGGCTCGGTGGGCGAGCACGGGTCCCTCAGATGCGGGAAGGACTAGGAGGGTGGCACGCTGTGGGTTCTTGGGGAGGTGGTGGAGGTGGTGGGATGGTGGTGGAGGTGGTCGAGACGGGGCGGCGTGTATCTGGGTGTCACCCGGAATCAAGCGAGCCGTCGTCGGGAAGCTGTCCGCGTCGGAGGGCTCGTGACCGAGTCGTATTAAACCCCTCGGGGTGGCGGGACACCGAGGTGTCCGTAGCCAGATATGGCCTTGATCGGATGAAGCCAGGCCTCGGTATGCGTCGAGGGGCACCCGACTTGTTTACCTGAAGCCAAATATCAAAAAAGGGTGCCCTAGGTTCATCTTCGCATCCCGGTTATGGAGGATGGCATCCTTGATAACCTGCCCAACATCGAATGGTATATCCTGGATGATGGCGAAGTTGATTGAAGCGAGAGCGGCGGGGCGATCACCTCACACACGTTCGTGGATTCGGGATAAGGCGAAGTGATGAAATGGTGCCAAACCTTAGGAATGTAGGCCCCCGAATGCTTGGCCTTGAGTGTATGGCATAGCGGTGATCCTCCACTCACCTACGGCCTTTGGTGTCTGGCGGACAGCCTCATGGTAGATCGGGACGCTCGGCGTAGGTGATCGAGGGCCCCGGTGGGACATGCTCTGAGCCGTAGAAACTATTGATCGACTCAGGAGCTGAGTCGAGCCCGATACACCTCGCACCCGACCTTTTTGAGGGACATGGGACGCGTAGTTGACGTAAAATTTTCGAACTACGCTCATTCATTGGCCAGGGTTGGCGTAAGGCACGCCACCCTTTTAGCCTCGATGAATTCTTTCTAAAGAAATCATCGGAATTGAGTGAAACCCACTCTCCATAATGAAGGATCGGTTTTGCAAATTGTGCTAAACGTCAGCGGCGCTCGGCGTTTATAAAGCGTGAGGCATCGAGCTGGTCTTCGGGTCCTCGATGGGCCCGACTCGCTTAGACGGCTTGACTTGCCTCTTTGCGGATATTGATTAGGCAAAAACTCGAACACAATGTGCGCCCGCAATAGAATCAACTAAAACTACCTAATGACTGTAAACTAAATGGGACTCAAAACCCTAAGGAACCAAGGCGGCCCGAAATGAATATCTAAAGACCTATGAATACCTAAAGATCTCTGGAGCTACACAAGCGCACCAATGAACCTAGACTCACGCCCACGAGCTAGAATCGGGCACACGGTGGTGGAGATGCCACTTATGACCCAAAAGGCTTGGCCAAAGGAGTGACTTACGAGTGGTCGACGAGCGAGAGGAGTGGTCTCCGGCCGGTGGGATGGGAGCTCGATGGTCGGTGCGGATTTGGGATGCGAGGGGAGGCTAGGGTTTGATGAGTGAAAGGTGTGTGGTGAGGAGCCAAAGATGAACTAAACTTGGGGCAAGCGAGGTCGCGTGCGGCGTGCGGGTTCACGTCGCGACGTGGCAGAGGACATGACCCGAATGGCGCGTCGCGGCCGTGCGGGACCACGTCGCGCTGACGTGGCAGAGCTAGGCATGACGAATGGCCGTAGCGACGTGAGAATTCCGCGTCGCGGCGTGGCTGAAAGCTTCAAAAATGGCGTCGCGGCGTGAGGAATTTACTTGTCGCGACGTGGCAGATGAAATTTTGGCGTCAGCGGCGTGAGAATCCGCGTCGCGGCGGCGGCGGCGGCTTCAAAAAGTAGCGTGTGACGTGAAATCTCAATAACGCGTCGCTGAAGAGGTCTCGAGAGATTTTATATACTAACACCTCGATTTTGAGAACTCTCACTTATGGCTTCACGGCTTCGGACTTTGAACACTCTGCATGACCTCGTACCTACACCTGGCTCACGAAATTAAAACCAACAAGCGAGAAACATGATCATGGATGCATTGAGAAATCAAAAATTCTTGAAAACATCAATAGAGCTGAAAACTTAAAAACAAAAGTTTAGAAAACTTGGGTTGCCTCCCAAGCTATGTTTAATGTCGTTAGCTCGGCGACCAAAAACTGATATCTTCAGACACTTAGGATAAGCCAGAAATGCTTATGCGCATCCTTACCAGTGCTCTTACTGATGCTGAGGTGGATGAAATACTCTTACGTACATGCCCTTGCTCTTCTCGGTGTCTTTACATTGCAATAGCGGTTTTATCCAAATTTTTTCTCATCGCCTTGCCTGATCTCTACGTGTCTTTTGAGAGTTACAGATATCTTCATTTTGGATGTAGTACGGGTGCTTACGTGGGTTGGAAAACATGGAAATGATCACCTGTCTCCTTGGGCTCTTAGTTTGAGTTCACCTTCTTGCACGGTAATTTGAGCTTTTCTGTGGCTAGGAAGGTCTACCAAAGTATATTAAGGACCGAGTCATCTTCTTCCATGTCGAGAATGACAAAGTCTGCTTTGGAAGACGAAGATTTACGACTTTACGAGCACATTTTTCGGCTATCCCTCGAGGGTGTTTGGTATGACCTATCCATGAGGTTGTAGACTGATTGTGGTTGATTTTGGTTCTCCCAACTTTAGCCTTTTAAACATCGAGTGGCATCAAGTTGATGCTCGGCTCCCAGTTATGAACCGATTCCCTATAGAGACGGTATAGCAAATTTACCGGATCTTGAAGTTTGGGGAAGCTGCTTTTTAACGAGTAGCCTTGCATTCCTCGGTTAAAATGATAGTCCCATACTCTTCCAATTCTTCTTACTTGCCAAGATCTCTTTTCATGAATTTCACATAACTTGGCATATTCTCTAATGCCCCAAAAATGGTATATTAATATGCGAGTTTCTGAAGATGTCGAAACTTTCTTGGCTAACTTCTCGATTTACCTTTCTTCAACCTGCGAAGTGCAGGTTAGTATGACGGGTTCTTGTTTTTATACATTTCTCGGTTTCTTCCCTGCTTTTATTATCTTGGCCGCCCTCATCTAGTGGTTGCTCATTTTTCATCGGTCGGTGGGATACTTTGATGTTGCTCCTTGATTTTTCAATTCTCTTCTTGTATTATGACTCACGAGATTTCGACTCTTTTCCACTCCTTAGAGTGATGGCCTTGATGCTCTTTCCCTTCTCCTCTAGGGTTTACCTCGAATTGCTTTGGCAATGATCAGAAATTTGCTGCCTTAGCAGTTGGCCATTTACTTGTGAATCCCCAAATTTCTCATTGTACGCTTGATTGTTAGTTGGGTTGCTGTTCTTTGCATATTCTTTAGTTTCATTCATAAAGCGATGGGAAGTTAACATCTGTACGCGCTTGCTTTCTAAAAATCGACTTGCTGGGGGTGGTTCATTGCTTTCGGTTTGATTAACGTGCTGATACGATTGTTCGCCGCCCCATTACCGCCCGGATTTGTTTTGATTATTAGTTACGATTGTTCACGTCGTCCTTGTCCGGTCCCGATTAATTGGCTATTTGTTGCTCCCATACGGTCCCGCTAGCTGGCGTGATTGGTCGATTAAACCTCGTCACGTCTTGGGCTTGCTCGGCTGTAGGGTTTCTGTACGACATTCTACACTACTATCTTTGTCCTCCACAAAATTCACCTGACTCCGTGGATTAGCTTGTATGGCGTTCCGCGGTTCATGGCATGCATTCAGCTGCCCAGTTGGTTGTGCCACATGATTCACCCGGGTTGTTGAGGACTTCATTGTGCATGCCACCACCAGTGTTCTTGTTGTAGCCTTCTCTACAGGCCCGCGGTGTAGTGTTGGTTGCGGCATCTTCGATATCTCGCTCACGCTGAGTGCATTGGTTTTCTTCATCTGATGATCCTCAGGTGAGGCGCCCATCATTGTTCGGGTTGTATTTCTCGGACCATTGTAGAGGTGTGGACTTGCATCCATACGGTTGGTCGTGGTGAGGACACTTCATAATAATTCATGGAGACACATCCATGCCTGCGGGGTTCTCCCCCTACAGTTGACAAGCGTATTGATTTCTTGCAGGTTGTCTGCGATCTTCGAAGGAGGAAAGAACTTGGTCGAAACTTTTGTACCAGCTCGTTCCATGTGTAGTAATGGAGTCTGGTGGTATTGGTTAGCCAATGCTTGGGGCTGTATCCCAGGTGAAGTGGGAATAGCAGATCTTAGGGCACCGATAACCTAGTTGTATTTGATGGTATCGCATGAGCCGGGGAAGTTAGTGAATCGTATTCGGGTTCTCATGGGGTGATCCAAGCGGAACAATATGTTCGAAGCATGCATCTTTGTGGTGACTTCAATGTTCCAAGGAAATTGTTTGCTTGAATGGTGGCGGTCGATCATTGGCCGAACAAGCTGTTGGAGAAATTAAAACAAACTCATCCCAATGGCGTGGGATCGTGCAGTTGTATAAATGGCACGGCGGCAGTTCCTATTTAACTATACGTAGTTCGAGTTTGTTTCCAGCGCGAAATCTTGTTCTTCGAGTGTTTTCCATGACTATTGAGTTCTAATACGACTACATTCTACATTCTCGGCGCGTCTGTGCGAAGTCTTTCACGGCTCGGGATCACACAAGTGTTGATTAATTCGATTTCTTCATCGCGTATGCTCAGAGCACATCTTTATGATAACACCTGAGCTAACAAAACCAATTACCAGCACTTGTAAATATAGCAAAATAAAGAAAAATTCGAGAATACTATCTATGTGCTTTCCCTTCTCTATATCAGATTTAAACCTCTCCAGCAGCGGCGCCAAAAACTTGTAGTAGAAAGCGCGGTGTATAAAATGAATGCTAAATTCATGAAGTGCAGCGTATTTTTAATGTCTGCGTGTGCCAGCGTGCGGATATCGATCCACGGGAAAGGTAAAATTGACTACGAGAGGTTGCTTTGAACTGATATCTAGACAAAAGAGTTTAGGGTAAAAGTAAGTAGGAAGCTATGTTAGTATTGATTACAGTGGAATTAATGGTATTTAGTGCCTAGGGTTAAATAGCCCCATCCTGCGTTCGATGGATTACTTTTCTAAAGAAATTGTTATTCAATCTATTTGTAATATGTCAATTACGCGAGTGATCTTGCCTCAGCTTGAGATATCCTCTCTCGAGGTATATCGCCTATCTAGAATAGAATGAGTATAGCTCCTACAATATCGACTCGGTATTCGAATGCTTAAATGTTCTAACCTCAGTACTACCTTCGAGGTTGAATATCTCTAATGCTTAAGATCGGCTAAAGGCTACTCTACTGGAATCCACAGAATACCACTCATCTCTCGAATCTCGGATCTCCGATTCGATTATACTTTTCGCATTGGCCGGACATTAACATATAATTGAAATTAAATTATAGGTAGAGTCGCAATAGTGTCTGTTGAATAACGAAATATCAAACGTTAATCCATTGTACATAGCGGGGTTTGATTTAACCCTAGAAAGAGATCTAGAACATAATGGAAGAAAATATAAAACTGTTTAATAAATGAAACATTGTTTTAGAATCCGAAAATATCCGAAAGATGAAAAGCGTTACAAATCCCGGGCACTTCCTTGAAGTCAGTGTCACTTACTGCTCTCGAGAGCACATTACCTCTGAAATCATTCCAGATCTGTGATTTGAACCACTAATTCTTTTAATGATGGGGGCGGATTTCGGGCGGGTGCGGCGTTGCGGCGTCACGGCGTGGCGGCGTCACGGCGTGGGGCGTCGCGGCGTGGGAACGCGTCACGGCGATGGGAACGTCAGCGGCGTGGCGGTACTTCATCGCCTTGTTCCGTTGCTCGAATCTGCTTCGTTCGCACTCTTTTCACTGATACTCCTGCATTCGCAAAAGACATCAACTCGATGTTAATCCACAAAGAAACTATAAAATTACTGCACAAAATAGCAGGGAAAATGTGGTAATGGCAGAGTATAATGAGTGTGTTAGGCACTCATCAAGAAAGGGATAAAGCGAGCATTGGCTCGTTTCATAACCAACATCATGGGATGACTTATCAGATGGAATTTCGGCTAGATTCTTTCCTGACAAGCTGAGGAAAGAAAGAGTTGAGAATTGACATCAATAGCTTTTATCGTTATGAAGGAGGAGTCATTATGAAGCGCGTGGGAAAATTCAAAGATTTATTGAAAAATGTGCTAAGCATAGTTTCACGAATGGATGCGAGTCCATCATTTCTACCACAATGGTTGAATGTTGAGTCCCACTGGGACTCTTATTGATGCCCTGGAGGAGCGATTTATGGGGAAAACTGAAGTGAGGCTTATCAAATTCTGAGAACATAGCCTTGAATGATTGTCGATAGCGGGTTGAGAGGCTTGACATCGAAGAAACCCGAGTGGGGTGTTTGAATTTAGACATGTTCTCAAACTTATAGCTGCTCAAGTGTCTGCTCTCTAAGCGACTCTGAGGCTTCTCGAAGCAATTGGGTTCTCAAGTATTTGTGCATAAAGTTGAAGAAGCCCACTAGCATGCGGCTTGATGTCATGGACCTCATCCCACCCCTCTCGGTGCCCAATGATGAATCTTGTTAGGAGATTTGGTAGTAGACAATTTCGATATATGGCGGATTCATAAAATCCTTAACTGACCCATTATGGTCAAAAGTTACAATTAGGTGGAAGAACAATCGACTTTTCATGGAATCAATGGACAAATCCATATGATAAAGTCAAACCCTCTCAAATACCCCTAAGTGAGAGTGATCACAGATCTAAATGGAACAGTTAGCTGATATGCATATATGAATATGATGATCACATGATAAGTTTGAGAATGAGACTAAGACATCCTTTAAACAATCAAGCTATTTCATTTCAGAAATTTGGAGGTCGAATGGGCCCGAATAAGTTAGTTATTGAGCGAAACGACACGAATCTACTGGAGTACTTCTGAGGTCGACCAGGGAGAGAAGAAGGAGCCTTTGCAAAGTTGTAACCCTTAGAATTGGCAAGACTGCGGAGCAGTCGGTTGAGGCCGAAGAGAGGATGAAAACCTGTGAGAAATGAGAAGCCGGTCAGGGTGGGTTGAAGATCTTTGAAAAGTTAGTAAAGCCATTCTCGGACATACCCATACGAGAAAGTTGGAAAGCAAGGCTTTATGTTTGATAGAAGCTGTTATCCAGTATCCTCGGAGGTAGGAAAGAACATGTTAGATAAAGCGGTTCAGTGGAGTTCATGGATATCTTCAAAGCTTCACATCAACATCCCATTTCTTTGAAGCACGCCAGGCAAATCTGGATTCACGTGAAATTCGTGAAGGGCGTCTTGTCGAAAAGGAGGTTGGGAGGCCCAGCAGAGCCCATGGCTGCAATGGCCAAAAATGTAGTCTTTATATTGCAAAAGAAGTTGCCCCCAATTTGAAGATCCATGTGGCTTCCACAATCTCATGCTATTGGGAATCTACGATGTTGAAAGAGCCACATTAATGATCTAAGGTGTGAGCATTAATCTTATCTGTGGTCGATCTTTAAATGAAATTGGGAGAAGCACGTCTGACGATAGTCACTTTGCAGCTAGTAGATCGATCACTAACTCATCCGCGTGGTATCATAAAGGATGTGTTAGTCCAAGTGGAAAAATTTATCTTCCCTGCAGATTTCATCATTCTGGACATGCAAGAAGATAAAGGTCCACAATCATCCCTTGGGCGACCATTCTTAGCCCGCGGGAAGGCGATGATTGATGTACGGAGTGGCGAGGTTGAGAGTTTAAGAAGAGGAAGTGACATTTAATGTCTTCAATGCCATAAAAGCATCCACGCGTCTTAGATAGTTGCTTAAATTGGATATGATAAAGGCTATAGTGCCTAGCCAATTGGTTCCTTCATAACCATTAGAGACTAGCCTAACTCATGATGACCCTTCCTCTTGTGAAGATGAGATAGTTCAGGAGTATGTAAAATGGATGGATTCTTTCGGCCCAAATAGAAGAAAGTATTTTGAATCTTTGGGAGCTAGCCCAAGCCGATTGACTCCCTCTATTGGGAAACCCCCTATTGTGGAAGAGAAGAAACTTACACGTCCATTTGAGATATGCTTATCTTGGGAGGAATCTGCATTACAGTTATCCTTTCATCATCCTCTAACATGGAGGAGAAATTGTTAAGATCCTTAAGCGACATAAAGAAGCAATTGGATGGTCCTTAGGCGATATAAAGGGGATCGGGCCAATATGTGTATGCACGAGGATATTCTTGGAGGGAAGGCAGTGGCCAGACGGTGGTTGCGAGAGCGTTGAATCCTTAGTAAGAAAGGGTAGCTCGGAAGAGAGTACTTAAATGGTTAATCTTGGGAGTATTTATACCCTATTTACTTAGCGAGTTCATGGTGAGGCCACTGTTCAGGTGGTGCCTAAGAAAAGAGGAACTACGGTGGTAGTAAATGAGAAAAATGAATTGCTCTCGACCAGAACAGTTACAGGATGGAGGATTTGTATTGACTACCGGAGACTGAACAAAGTGACTAGAAAGGACCATTTCCACATTGTGATCGGATGTTAAGATAGACTAGCGGGAATGAGTACTTACATTTTACGGATGGATACTGGGACCACAATCGAGATCACCATTGCTCAGAAAATCGAGGAAGACCTTCAGTGCCACTTATGGCACATTCGACTACAGAGAATGTCTCATTTAGGAGAAAGAAAAGAAGAGAAAGGGAGAAGAGAAGAAGAGAAGAAGAGAAGAGAAGGAAGAAGGAAGAAGGGAGGAGAGAAGAGAAGTAAATCCAGGTATGGAACTTTGTTTTGGAACCTCTTTTGTATGGAAATTGTATGGAATCTACATATGTTTGTATTATGTATGGATTATTAGTATGGAAAAGTGTATGGAAACTTTGTGTAAGGATACTTGTTTGGAAGTTTGGAACATCTCCCTTGTTTAGAACTTTGGTAAGGATGCTTGTATGGAAATTTTATTGGAAAATACTTGTTTAAGTTGGGTTCAGAAAACCACCCAACTCTTAATCTATGTATTTTGGTTTAGTGCAAAGTTAGTTTTTGTAGTTTTGTTTTTTGAAATGGTTTGATTTGGTTAAAATTCCGGTGAAAATAGCGAAAGCTGTCCATTTAATTCTACTTTCGACACCCCTACGCCCTAGGCGTAGGAGTCCTGCTCTGGAGTGTAGAGGCTCTGCTAAGGAGGCTCCTTCTCTAAGCGGGACCCGAGCCCGGGGTTCTGCGTTTCCCAGTGCACACACAGGCGTAGCCTGCTGCTACCCTAGGCAAACCTCTCGCCTAGGCGTAAGTGAAGCTCCCAGCCTAGGGCGTACCTAGCTGTTTTGGTTCCTCTCTTCCGTTAATTCTAACAATTATCCATTAGATTAATGAGAATCCTAATAAGTGAATGAAAGGGTTCGTATAGTATAAAAATTATATGAAAAATGTTTTGTACCTCGCCGTCGAAGCGAAGCTTGGGCAAACATTGTTCTTTGCCCCATTTTCTAATGAGATCAAGAATGATATAATGAGTCATGAAACACATATAATGGTAATACTACTTAAGGCCAGAATAGTGAATGAATAGGTATTTACGATCGGTCTTCGACACTCCACGCTAGTCTTCACGACATACATTATGTGGGGCGCGGACACGTTAATCGATTAGCAGCACTCACGCTGAGTGCTACGTCATACATTACATGGGCGGACACGTTATATTCCGCGTCTTGTCACCGTACCTTAGCCGGTACCTATTGTACACTATATTCCTCTCATTCATTGTTACGGTCTATACAGGCTTTTTTACTTATATGTTGTATACGAATAATAAGATACATGAAATTAAATGATAAGAATGCGAATGATGAATAAGAAGTAAGCATAAGAAAATAGTCTGTTACGGTATGTATTGTACCCTCGGGTACTCCTGTATATGATATCTGTTCTGAACTCCTACGGGAGATATGAAAGTTCCGTTACAAGAATTATATACACTTAAGAAAACTACATTATAAGTGCGTATACATAAACTCCAGAAACGCCTTCTTTATGAATATGTATTATAAATGTGGACCATAGTGGTCATATACATTTCCACTAAGCTATAAGTTTGCCTTTGGTGTTTAATCACGGCCCTTAGGTACGAAGAGGACATACATGGTGTTCATCAGCCCGGGGCAAACCTGACGGTAGAATCCGCTTTGATGTGAGTTTTTGTCTTTGTTTTGTAATATAAATGTAAAAGTTTTTGTAATAATGAAAGTTATTTATGCCTGCAAATAAATGGGACTGAGGGAATATGTATAAGGTGACTAACCACCAGCTACGGTGGTGGTATTAGAATTTTTGTTTCTTTATGGATTTGTTTATTGAAATGGGGCCTGATGTCAGCGGTAGGAGTCCCGGTCTCGTGCGGCGCCCCTATCTTCGCCCGACGGGGTAGGGTGTGATAAGAGTTGAGATTGCTATCGTGCCGATAAAATTGCCCAGCCATCTGAGGCCCAAAGTGTATTTACGCTAGCAAATTACGGTTAAAAGATTAGGAGGAAGTGAAGGAGTAATAAACGGGAACATGTGTAGAGGGGTATCGCGACCACCATTTGGAAAGTGATTAACCCCCGCAGAAGATCAAGGACATTCTTGATCACTGGACTCGAACTCCGAGGTCAAATCAGAGACCACTTCCTTGTCAGGGTCTTTAAGGAATGGTTCCTCCATTGAAGGAGGAGACGGCGGGTCCACTTCGAGGGAGGGCGAGGTCACGGGACCACAGAGCCACGACTTGCCTTTGTATTTGCACGATACCGGCTATGTGCAGGGAGATCGGGCCGCTTGACCCTCCTTGATAACAATCCCTCCTCGGGGGCCCAGCTCATCCTAACCAGATTGAGATGGAAGGATGGGTTGAGTTGGACCCTTCGGCCGGGGGACTACTTGAGAAACCTCGCTCTCCTTGTGAGTAGCATGGGGACGGGAGTCGGTCGGGGAATCCGACGAAGCCTTCCTCGGCCTCTTTTGTCGATCTTGGGGGTTTCGACTAGGGGGAGGTGGAAGTGGAAATTCATCACCAACCGCCATATTCTCGGTCTACCCAAGACTCTGATTTCGAACTTGCAGATCTGGGTGCAGTGAAGAGCTAACTTGAAATGCACTCCTTAGCATGGGGCATTCCTGGGCATGAAAGTGTAAGTGAGGCACCAACGGGATGACGAAATCCTCGGGCTCGGCAAAAACCGCATAGAGGTTGGAGGGAGACAACAAGAGTTTGAAATCCCTTTCCGAGCTCGAGAGGCTGTGAACTTTTGCCAAAGCGTTGAATTGGTTTGACACTCAGGTTGTCCACCAGTTTTCCTTGGCCCATAGTACCTGTGAAAACACGGACATGTGTTAGGGCAGGAATCCAAAGTGTGAGAACGGGGTCACCAAGAAGACATGGTGGCTTGATATCGACTGTAGAAGGTGAAGTGGGAATGAGGGAACTCCCTCGACATAGGGTCCTGGCCGCGGCCCGGGTGCGGACACTAGCCTTGCGTTATGTGGCTGATTCCTGAGGGGGTCAGTTAATGTTGTCGACTTATGGAATATTCGTGGATGTCGGGTAACCCGACACCACTCTGGCAGGGCGGGAGTCTCAGCACATGCGAGGGGCTCTACCAGTACAAGAGCTTGTCCCCGACCGATCAAGCAACAGCAATCTGGGTTCATGTGCGGAGTAAAAATGGCCGCCCGGGCCCGTGCGTGACTCCTTTCCGCGAATTTCATCAGCATATATCAATAGTTCGAGAGTTATTCTGATACTGCAACCAAGAGTATATATCAAAATTTAAAGTTTTAATACATGTTCTACAAGCGAATACTTGTGCGCACTGACATTTTCTTCTAAAAACCACGACCTCTAGTGGTAGCCGAATCCTCTGTCTACTTTGTACCTGAAATAGTGACCGCCGACGGGAGTGAGCCGGCCGATAGTGATAATTTCCCACGTGGAGTTTCTCCTACTAAGTGCACATGTCATGGCAAATAATCACCTCCAGTAAATACCATGATCCTACGCGGATATCTACGGCTGCGATCCATGTGCCGAGTCCTCACAGAGCTCCCTCACATATGCACAAGAAACTGACCTTGAGTAAAGTACGATTTCAAAACAAAATCTTTGTTCTCGAAAACTTACTCACAGTTCGGTAAATTTATTAGACGACCTACGGCGAATGTTGGATAATACTCGAAACAATTAAATGGGCCTCTCCAGGCGTGAATTGTTGGACAATCCTCTAACACGATTCTAGGAAATCTTAAGTCGAGGAATTCCTTTCACAAACATTTTTAGTTTTGTTTTCTTTTCGTATCGTGCGCTCGTGCTTTCAATATTACAGGTTGCCCGGGTCGTATGGAATGCGATATCTGCAGATTCAAGAAATATTCATGCTAGTATTTTCATGTATTTATTAACATAAATAAATTCCACAATTCATGTCATTCAAATTACACACTTGATAACGCAAAATTAGCTCCGCATGGGCTAATTAACTTGACAACAATTCACTTTTTGAATCTACTTGAGCCACACAATCACGCTAACAAAATCACGTGAACAGTGAAACCCTCGGGTCGGCAGCATTCCGCGATCGATAAGGGATTTTCTCCACTTTCCGGTTCAAATGTTTTGAGGCCAGAAATCACGGCAAGTCAAGCCTCGGAATATCTCTAACCATTCACATGGCTCTTAATGAAGAATATATGAAGTAGGAGAAGACCACTTACCTCTTGGGTTAGTCGAACTCCACAAAATCGATGCCATAGCGTAGCCCTCGTACGTAAGATCGGCTTTGCTTCTTGGTCAGACGAGAGCCGCACAGTCGGTCAGAGCCAGCAGAAATACAGAGAGTGTTTCTCTCTGAAATCTCAAACGAGAAGCCCTCGGCTGCACGTTTTCTCTCCTTTTGGAGAAGAAAACTATTATAACTATCTTTATTCATTTAATCTTTTAAATCTTGCATTTGTGTCCTTCATTTTTGTATTTGATTTTGACCACGCCGTTACGCGCAAGTCGTTCATCTCAGTGTCTCTCACAATCATGCGACATATGTCATATAAGTACATATAGTAGGTGACTTTTGTCGCGTCAGTATCTTTAATGGCCAGTCTTCGGCCACCCTACACACGATTGTCTCGAGAAAATGTGAAATTAAATGTCTCGGGTCGATGGGGGTCGACCGTGGTAGGTAGATTTCAAGGGCGATTCCAATGGTGAAGTCCGTTTCGTCATCCGAGATCTAGAAAGATTTCGGATTTTTACCGAAATGATCATTTTACCCTTTTTCTGAAAATTATAATTTTCCCGGGTTTTACACGTTATCTTGAGGCTTATTCTTACTGGTGTTCGACAGGTTAGTCACTAGGTGAAGTGGCTAGGCGTCGGCCACGAGGTAGTATCGGCCGAGCTTGTCTTTAACGAATAAGTGAGCAAACGGCTTTTCTTCTGACAGTACTGAGTTGAACCTCTTGTTCAACACGCATACCCCAAGGAGAACCCGAATGATGTTCACATGAACATAAACGGGGTGGATCCGGGTGTAGTGAAGGAATTGGTGAATCAGCGAGGGAAGAGCACGACCCTTCACTAGTAGTGGATTTCGGGCGGAGGGGATGCAATTCGATGCCCCTCGGACCATACTCCGTCTTGGTTACGAGGCTGGGGAGCCCAGCGAGTAGGGCGGCCTTGGGCTTGCGGGGGAGGTGTGCTTCCTCCCAAATGCATCTCGTGGGGCTCTCAGTGGCTTGGCCCGGGCCGTGATGTCGTCGGAATCAGCCTGAAGAACTTCGTAGACGGGTGGCAAAGGGGTGTGGTTCTTCACCGCCTGCTTGGAATCGGAGAAGCGTTTTATGGGCCATCTTGCCAGGTTCCTCTGTGTCATTGTCGGGACCCAGGGCTTGGAGGGATATCTGAGAAAATCATCAGGCTTGTGAAAAACAAAAGCAAAAAAACAAGAGAGAAACAAAAACCTATGAAAATGACCAAGGAGAAAAATAGGCAAAAGAAAAAAAAAGGGAAAGGGTCACTATTTTTTTGAAACTTACACCAAACAAATCTTCTTTGATCATGGCGGTGTAGATAGCGAAGCGGAGCGAAGTGGGAGAGATAAAGCATAAGGGAATGAAATGGCATGACAAAAAATTAAAAGAAAGAGGAAAGAAGGAGCTATTTGACGATAGAATGAATCGTCGATCAGTGCATTTAATGATTTAGTAATAGCTCGACAAACATTAAGGCGAATCCAAAACCTTGTTTAGATGTAAACGGCATAAGGTAATGATGGTCCACGGGACTCGATGTAGTTGCCCTAATGTTTGGGTGGGTGTGTAGTCAGTTCTGTCATTCCCCCGACCATGCGGTGTGAAAAGGAGCTATTGTTGGGGTGGGGGGGCGTGCTAATTGAATGGGTTAGTCTCTCGAGTTCGATAAATAAAGGAGCACCGGTGCACGTGCTAGGCTAACGGATGCGTGCCTTGGCCTTAGACAAACCACAGCAATGTGGAGCGGACTTCGCCTGAGGCGTGGAGGCTAGTGGAGTTAAAGAGTATGAGGTAAGTGGTAACCACCTTAGGCGCCAAAGGGCCTCGTGATCGGACAAACACCTTGGGCATGGGGGCGAGGGAAACGTCGCGTATGTTTTACAGTCACTTAAACAGGCATAACGGTGAAATTAATGTATACAAATAATGAGACAATTAATGTACGCACAAATGTAAGGGGATATAAAGTGAGAAAGGTAGAAAGACACTCATAAATGCCCTAATTATTTGTATTACAAATTTAACCCCATCCAATATGTATAAAGGGGGAGGGGAGGATTGGTAGAAAAGCAGTGCTAACTTGAAATATTGAGTATTTCTGCAGTAGTAGTTTTCACCTATAAAGTATAGAGAAAATAAAAATAAAATGTGCTTGAAACAATATTTTTTAACATTATAATTGATTTTTTAGACTTTCAAAAGTATTTTATAAGATTTGCTAATTAGCTATTTTTTAAGTTGTTTCTCAAATTAAGCCCGTTTGACATATCATTTCTAAATAGTCTAAACAGACATTTCATATTAAAAAATATAATATTATATTTTATAACATTATTAATAATTAAATATTTACACTTTAATCATCAAACATGTAAGTAAGATGATTGAAATTATCTCACAAGAGCAATCAGGATGTCTTGGTTTTAGTCTTGAACATTTGTGTTATGTGGTAGAGCTTTTCTCTGCTGTAGTTTGTGAAGTCGCTTATTTCGAATGAGGATTAGTTTGGGTGTGATAAGGTTTAAAGGTGTATTCCGTGTATATACCAGCCCTCATGGCTTGACCAAAAAATATTTACACTTTATTCAAAATGTATATATATTTAATACTTAATTAGTTTTTAACTTGTATTTTTAAAAATTCTAATAATAAAAATTAATTGGATTGAACCTAGATGATATTATTATAAAGTAAAATTTTCTATATATATATTTTTTATATTTACCGTTGAAAACCCAATTCAGAAACAAATTTCCAAGAACATATCCAAATCCAATCAGTCTAATAGGAAAAAAGAAAAAAAAAAAAAAGTTTGATTTTCTCCGGGAGCTCGGAGCTTCTCACACTCTATCTACAGTCGAGAAACAAATTTGTTTCGTCCGATTTTACTGGGAACCAAACGGAATTAGCGGGAAAAAACTGTTGATTCTCGGGGATTCAGTTTTATTTTTGAATAATATATTAGAAATTTCAGAAAATTTTGAAGCTCTCTGATGGATAAGCTCATCGGAGATCCATCAGGAACCGGGTCATCATTCGTCTACCCTCAACGGCGTGGCAACCCCGGGAACGCTGCTCCGCCGCAGGATAATTCCATTTTGGCGCCGGCGGGGGCAGCAGGACGGCGGACTGTAATGCGGTGGGGCAATCGATTCTGGAAGAAGTGCTCAGCGCGTGAGTTTTAATTTGCGTTTTTTTGTTGTTTGAATTCAGTTTTTGGGCTCTTGTATCGTGAATTCAATTATGGGGTTTGAGAAATTTGGTTGAATTCCAGGTTATTTAGTTTGAATTAGGTGTTTTGGTTTGTGTAGACAGTTTCTTGTAACAATATTCTTCTGGGGTTTATCATCTAATTGTATTATGTCTGTGTTGTTTTACTTGTTTAATGGGGAACCACAATTTTTGAAGGTATTATGTATTTTCTGAAGCATATGGCCACAGAACATAGAGGTTAGGTTTACTTGATGATTTTTTGATCCATGTTTATTGTAGAGTGTACAAATTATATTGGTTTGTCCAGTCTTTGCCTTATACAATGTTTAATCCAAAGCCATGATGCATTTTCCCAAACTATCCTCAGAATTCTATTATCTCCTCTTCCCACTCTCCCTCAAGGGCATCCATCCCTGATCTATTTCTTTTCTGGGCTGCTCTAGGTTCTCCCAAGAAATTCTCCTTGCTGATTTCTGAAGCACAATTTGAGTTGTTGGAAGAGAATCTACATTCTCTGATGCGATGAATTTGGAGGACATTAGTGAAAACTTGATGTTGCTATGTGAGAGTAACAGCAGTAGCAGTTTAGAGTTAATGCTGATTGGGTTTCCTACTTATCCAGAAAAACAAAAACAAAAAAAAAGGGTGCTTGGGGTTCCTTTGATCTTTGATGTCGGTTTCTGGAAGAGAAGTAAAGGCAGCAGTAGCATGATTGTCCCTTGGCATTGCAATCATTCCTTCCGGTGAGGCATATTCTTTGTGCATCTATAAAGAATTCTTCTATATATTAGATGAAGCTTATAACAAATTAACCTTTAGAAAGAAAATGTACATCCTACCCTTTCAAATAGGAGGCTTTGTTTGATTGAATATGCTTATCCACTTTAAACCCTCTTTTGTAATACAAGATTATGAACTCCAGTTTAAAATTTTACTCTCTGCTCATATTGATTCTACCATTAATTTGACGAAATCGCAGTGGTCCTTCGTTCCAAATCGATGACCAGTTTAGGTATTCCACGTCTTCTCTAGCTCATTCACTTCTTTGTCCACAGAAATAAAAATAAGAGGGAAGGAAAGATGACAGCAACTTATTAGGGAGAACGAGAGCGAAAAAGGTATCTTGATGAATTTATTTTGTTTTATTCTTTATTAAATGACTGGCACATATTCTTGATAACAATATGTTTCTGTTCCATCTGGTTGTGCTAATGTATTGGGCGTCCTCATTAATCCCTCTCAATAATTTGTTCATTTCGCATCACATTCAGTAAACCACAAAATATATGTTGGAAATGAACTGATTAAACAAGTACTCATGTTTCTCTATCTCTTAAAATCTGTGTGCATTGTAGCTCTAGTTTTTTACCATTTCATGTATTGATTCAGATTGTAACATTCTACTTACTTACATCCATACACTGGCAGAATGGAATGTTGAACCACCAAAATGTTAGGTGTTTGATATGGAACAATGATTCCATATGTTGCTATGACATCAGTTTAGCAATTTTTTTGGTGTTACGATGGCCGGACAAGCTTCAGGACGATTGCCTGCCTCAAGTAGGTGGGCTAGGTTTTACCCTCAAGGTTCTTTCATGAGATAGCTAATGCCCATAGAAGGAAGAATCAGATAGGGAGGATTTGAATCAATGGTTACTGGTTTACATAGGGTTAGGAAATGAAAGAAGAAATTTTAAGAGCCTTTGAGAACCTACTGACAGATTCGGGGGGTTGGAAGCCTGATTCGAATAATCTCAGCTTTGAAAGAATAGATCAGGAGGAGGATAGAGAGCCGAAAAAGCCTTTCACTAAAAATTAAATTTTTATGGCTTTGGCTGATTTTGAAGGGGACAAAGCGGTAGGTCCAAATTGCTTTCCTATTGGTTTTTGGCATTTTTCCTAGGACTTTTGTTAAAGGATGTGAGGAATTGTTTAATGAATTTCATAATAAAGGAGCTTTTTGATGAGTATGAACACCACCTCTTTAGTACTGGTTTCGAGAAGAAAGGAGGCAGGAATTTGAAAGATTATGAGCTATAAGTTTGTTGGGAGAATTTGTATAAGTGTTTGTGAAAGTTTTTGGCTAACGGACTTAAGATTTGCTTGTCTAAGGTAATTTAATTTCAAAATGCTTTTGTTGAGGTGAACAAATTTTGGATCTGCAGTGTTGGTGGCTAATGAGGTTATTGAAGCTCAATTGTGAGGGGTAATTCTTGTGTTACCATAAGCCTTAAAGCTAGATTTGGTGAGAAAGCATATGACCATAGCGAGGCTGGTAGATCCTGATTTACAATGCTAACGAAATGGGTTTTGGTAAGCATTGGATTAAGTGCATTTCATGGTGCATTTCTTCAAGCACCGGTGATAGTGTGGCTTCCTTGGGTTTCTTCTAGAGCTTGAAGTGCCAGCGAGGAGACTGTTTCTCACCTTATGTCTATTTGGATAGTTACATGGAAGCTTTCGACCACTTATTTGAAGAGAGAGGCGGTGGATGGGGGTTTTATTTCGACTAGTAATGTGGGGGGTGTTAGGAGGGAGGGTGTTATGGTTTCCCATTTACTGTTTGCCGATGATACACTGGTTTTTGTAAAGGATGATCAAAATCAACTTACCTTCCTTTCCTGGCTTTTAATGTGGTTTGAGGATCTTTTAAGCTTGAAGATCAATTTGGAAAAGAGTGAGCTCATCCCAATAGGAAGAGTTGAGGGTATGGAGTTGCTCGCTGTTGAGCTTGGGTGTTGTTGAGAGAAAAGGAATACATTGATTCTCATTAATTTACAAAAAGAGGAAACATACATATTTATACTCTAGTGTTAGGGCAAAAAAGGAAATAGAGTTAGAGTCTAATTAGGAGACTAAGAGAGAAGGAAAAGAATCTAAAAATGGTTTAGGAGACTAGAAACCTTAACACTCCCCATTTTCAATTTAGACATAGGTGAAAGCACCCGAGCTTGTCACATATGTACTTTATCCTTGGACTTCTAAGAGACTTAGTGAAGATATCTGCTAGTTGGTCATTAGAGTTGACAAAACTAGTAGTCATGCATCTCGATGCAATCTTTTATCTGATAAAGTGGCAATCCACTTCGATGTGTTTGGTCATCTCATGGAAAATTGGGTTAGATGGAATATGCAAGGCGGCTTGATTATCACATATAAGCTTCATTTGTCCATCCTTCCCAAATCTTAGCTCTTAGAGGAGATGGTTCAATCATATGAGTTCATATGTTTCTAATGCCATAGCTGGTACTTCGGCCCCGATGCTTGGATCACGGCTACTACGTCACCGACTGCTTACTCTTCCGGGATATTAAGATTTACCTCGATGAACATCTGATACCCGATGTAGAGCGTCATCTGTAGGTGAGCACCGCCGAGTTTGTGCTGGCGACAATGCAGGTATGACCTCTTTGTTGTCATACAACACCCCTTGACTGGTGTTCCTTTGATATAAAAAAGGATAATACGAACTCTGACATCCGATGACTATCCGCAGGGTGATTGTAGGAGCGGTAGCTTCGGCTCGCGGGGAAGTAGGATGTCGAATAGGGTGATGAGTGAGATAGTTCGGTTACCTACAAAGTCGTCGATATGCCAACAACTAGATCGTAGAAGCTACTCCGCGAGTTAGTGAGTTTGACGTCGGATCCATAGGGTGTCTGGCTTACAATCGACATACCCGATATGCATCGATATATCCAAGGTATACTTCCTTTGAGGAAATAACCACTCGGGGAATTAGGCCAGAAGTACCTCGATACTAGAAAATGTAGGTTTCCCTTAGTCTTTTGTACGAAGGAAAGTAATTTGAAGATGTGTTGTTTAGGTTTACGAATCTCATCGCAGTGCTTTGCCAATGTGATGTCATCCACATAAACAATCGAGTAAATGCAACTTTATCTAGTAGATGAATGATGATAAAAGCGGAATGGTCTGCTGCGGCGAATTATGCGAACTCTGAGCCATTGGGCTAAACATACTAAACGAGCTGAGGGAAATTGTTTTAGACCATATAAGGAGCAGCGTAAGTTTGCATATCAAACCGGACTCCTGAACAATGGCAGGGTGGTTGCTCCGTATAAACCTCCTCGCGAGATCACCGTGAAGAAGGGTATTCTTGATATCATTGAAAAGGGGCCATGGATGCATAAGCGATCCTTAAAAATGACGAACAAAGAAACGATTTGTACCGGAGAAAAGAAATGTATAATAATGATCGAAGCCCGTATTCTTTGAGTATGCCTTAGCGATAAAGCGGGCCTTAAGTCGATCAATCTTGTCATTAGGTCCCAGCTTCACTATATAAACCCAATGACAACCAACGGGAGACTTGCCAGGAGGAAGATCGATAAGTTCCCATGTGTCATTGGAGTAAAGAACATCTATTTCCTCAGCCATTTCCTGTTTCCAACCCGGATGAGAGAGAGCCTCACTAGTGCTTTTAGGGTTAAAGACAGAAGACAAGGTGGAAACAAAGGCAAAGTAGGGTAAAGATAAACGATGAAAGCTAAGAAAATTATAAATATTATGTGGGTTAGAAGTAGAGCGGGTACGCTTCAGAATAGCGATAGGTAGATCATGGATGGTTGCGAACCCCGGAGCGGGAGATGAAGTCTGGCGTAAGAGATGAGTCAACCTGAGGCCACTATGGGAGGAGGATGATGATGGCAAGTATAGACCTGAAGTGGTCAAGTCATGACATCTGTAGTTGGAGAAGGGAAATTGGGAGATGGTAAGACAAGAGGAATAGATAAGACATCTGGAACATAAGGACGTGCTGTAGAGAAGAAGAAGGAGGAATCCTCAAAGAAGGTGACATCAGTAGAGATAAAGTAGCGATTAGTGTCGGGAGAATAACTACGATAACCCCTCTGAAGTCGAAAATAACCTAAAGAGAACACGCCCGTGGCTTTGGCGAGGGAGAGTTTGTCTTCTTACGAAGGGTGAGATATGAATAAAGCAGAGCCTGACCCGAGACATGAGGAGGGAGCGAAAGAGAGAGGTTGATTAGAGGCGAGTAAGTCGGAGATGGGGATACGATCATGCAAAGCAGGAGGATGACATTACGATTAATCAAATGGCACAAAAGCGACTAAGATAACATCCCTCAGTTTTTTTTTTTTTTTTTTGTTGGAACCTTATGATGGAGGAGGAGAGTGAGAGGTGTCTCGACTCAATGTGATGGTTCTTACGCACAGCCACTCCATTACATTTGAGGGAGTGTAACCATAAGATGATTGGTGTAGAATCCCTATGGGAAGACATAAAAGAAGAGAATGACTTAGAGAAATATTCCTTTGTATTATCACTTCTTAAAATACGAATAGAAGTATTGAATTGAGTGTGAATTTTAGCATGAAATTTTTGAAAGATAGAAAATAACCTAGCTTGAGTTTTCATTAAAAATAACCAAGTACATCGAGAATAATCATCTATAAAAGTAACAAAGTAACAAAATCCTAAAGTAGAGGTAGACCTAGAAGGACCCAAAACATTAGTGTGAACAAGCTCAAAAGGAGACTTTATCAGGATCTAAAGCGTTTTAGAGACAAGACATGAAGTATGTTTCCTAAAGGCAGCCAAAGAGACTCACTCAGCGAAGATAAACTAGAAAATGAAGAACCGACTTAAAAACTTAAGAGAGGCTTGGATGATCGAGGCAATCATGGAGAGGAGAGAGGAGCTTACGTGGAAGTCTGTGATGGAACAAAGAGGTGGCGAGGTGAAGAAAGAGGCCTTATATTGACTCATGTTCGATGCGATTGTCTTCCCAGTACTCACAGTCTGAGGTTATAGAGTTGTGTGAAAAGTAAGTACACAATGGGGTTCACGAGTCCAACTTACTAATGGAAAGAAGATTAAAGGAAAATGTCCCGGGAACATAAAAGTCACGAGTAAGGGCGAGAGGATAGGGAGGGACAAAGCCCAAGGCTATTGCCTTTAGCTATGGTTTGAGAACCATTAGCTAAGGTAATAGTAGGTAAAGGAGACGGGAAGGTAAGAGAAGAAAAAAGGTGTTTACCAGAGATATGATCGGAGGGCTCAAGTGTCGAGGATGCAAGGTGCCCAGATGAATGTGTAAGGCAAGTAGAGACATTCACCCAGGTATGGGCGAAGCTGAAGCAATGGAGGAAGATTTGGTTGTTTGTTGGAGCCAGAGAAAATTTTCCTCATGATAGTCGGGCGTAAGAATGACCCCTGAGGTGTGGATGAGCTCCACTAAGGCGAGGAACTTCGAACATCTTGAATGATTAGAGACTAAGCCCACGAGGTAAAGGCGATCACGTGGAGGTCGACCATGCGGTGATGTCGTCGATCGGGTGCGTCGAGCCTATGATGTGCATTGGGGGACGTTGTCCTCTGCACCGGTTGCTACTACGATCCACCTCTGGCGCATTTTAAGGCGCCCAACTTCTTCTAATATACTTCTGCTGCTTATCAAAAACATTATTTAGGGTTTAAGGAAAGGAACAATAGATAAAATTGAAAAAAATAGAGAAAAATATATGAAGAGAAGAAATAAAAACCTTTGAGCCTCACTAAGGCCTTTTAGGAGTCTCACCTAGGAAAAAAAATCAATGAAATCTCATAATTGAGGATTGCTATATTTGCAAAGAAAATGGAACATCATTAATCATATAAACGACTAAATCCTCCTAAAAAGCTCCAACTCAGAGGATTTTGGATTTAATACTTAATATCATTCCTTTGACCTTCAAGTGTACCCCATACCCGCATGTAGAGAGTCAATAAACCAAATTGTGAGTCTCCATGAACTTTCAAATCAACAAACTTAATAAATTGCAAAGAGGTGGTTCAAACCTGCACTTCCTATCAAACTCGCTCGATACCACGTTAAACGACTCACTCCTCCTAAAAGCTCAAGCTTGTAGGATTTGGATTTAATATGAATATCATTCCTTTAACATAAATCAATCAATTTTTTTATTATATTTAATTTTCAAGAAAATCCAAAAATGTAGTAAAATTCTAATAACCTATTATGATTCTAATTACACTTGATTCCAACTAATAATTTAATTTGATTCCTATTGCGAAATGAGAGAAGAATACTTTTCTTTATTGGATGAGTGGGTAAAATACAGCATAGGTCCTACCTATTTATATACATCAGGAAGATACATAAAGGAAACAAATAAAGTACAAAAAGGAAGGAAAATAATGTACAAGAAAGGAAGGAGATAAACCAGAGAATATCCTAAGAATATCCTATGATTCTCAACACCGACTAATAATCCTAATTTGACTCTTAACAAATAATTTTAATTTAAAGTGTATTCATGTCTTCTCTTTTCTCCTTCAATAGCCTTTGAAAGACTTTCACCCATTATATTATTTTCATACTCTTGGTTTGGGATGCGTAAAATTCAATGGTCATGTCTGACATTTTACCATGCGCTAGTATAATGACCCCAACTCAACCACCCTCTCTAGGCTTAAAAATATCTTTATGATTTTAACATTCATGTGCTTGATTAAGAGTAGCCTCACACATATATAGTTCCATGCAATAACATTCTCCTTATCTAATGTGGGATATCACAAACATTCTCATGATCAGGTATAAATAGATTGTGATTTTCAGAGAACAGATTTTATTAATTTTTCTACTATCACACTTTTGAAATTTATAGCATACATGTATACATACAAGGTAGAATGTCTGGCCACAAAGGAAAACAATAATGATCCCTGAAAACAAGAAAAAAATAATTCCGAAGAGAGAAATAGGTCAACCATTTATCCCTCTTTATTAGGGAAAAAGACAACTTATTCTAGTAGTAGTAAAATATATATTCCTTATTCTAAGTTAGGAATAAACTATTTCCTATAAATTTTAACACTTCGAGGAGGTGGTCAGTATATGTCATACAAACCTAGCTTGTAATCACCCTTAAAGCTTTTCGAAGAGCTGTGAGTGATATCCGCAACCTGTAAACTGAAGTGATATAGCTTAGCCGCATTTCTTTATCTCTTTCTTGATATTCTCAGAGATAAAGTGTCTGTCTATTTAAATATGTTTGATTTTGTCATGATGCATACGGTTTTTGGCAATATTGTTGGTAGCTTGATTAATACAGACATTCCTGCAGCTTCCTCAGGTATTTCCAGCTGCTCAGCTGTCTTTAGCCAACATTCCTTCACAAATACCATAGTTGCTTCTAACACTACTATTTGTTTCGCTCCACCACACAAGGTTCCCCTATGTATATGAACAATATCTAGATGTTGATCGCTTATCTGAGACATCTCCAACCCAATCACCATCAAGAAACTTCTACATCCCTGTCCAGAAGTCATCCTTAAATACCTTAGGGTCCGATGTATTGCTTCCATGTTCTCTTTAGTTAGATTGTTATATTGACTTGCAACATTGCTGAGAGGATAATGTTAGGTCAAGTGCGTGAAAGGTAGATGAGACGACTTACAAGTCTTTGATATCTCTCTTTGTCAACTAGCGCATTGTCTCCAATTTCCTTATCTTTGTGATGGAGTTCATCGAGTGTATAGCTTGCATCCAAGCACATGCATGTCTCCTCGAAAGTAGACCCAAAGGTGTACTTTGTCGAGCATAATCTTTTCACAATCTAGCCACTTCCATGCCTAGAAAGTATTTGAGAGGACTGAGATTTTTAATCTCAAAATTTTTAGCATGGAGTTTCTTCTATCTTGATAGCTCTTTCTCATAATCACTAGTTAGGATAATATCATCTACATAGACGATTAATACTGCTATCTTCTTTTTTAAGGAAAACTCCATAAGCAAGGTATGACTAGATTGACACTATGCATGTCCACACTTTACCACTATTTTAGCAAATTTGTCAAACCATGCATGAGAAGATTGTTTAGGCCATACAAATCCTTTTTCAGCTTACATACCATCTGTGGCTCAAGGGAGTTCCTAGACCTCGGTGGAATCTCCAAGTATCCTTCCTTTTCCAAATCACCTTTCAGAAAGGTGCTATTGATTCAATTTATGCAATGACCATTCTTGCCTGGCATAAGAGAGTAGAACTCTAATGTTGGTTGAGTTTAGCGACTAAACAAATGTCCCATGATAATAAATTCCATATGATTGATTGAAGCCTTTGTCAAGGCGAACCTTAAATCTTCAATGCCCCCTTTCGCTTATATTTAATCAGAAACACCCATTTATATCCAACATATTTTTTTCTCGGGAGGTAGTTTCTAAGATAACCGGCGCCATTATTTTTCACTTACGTGCTGCTTTCCCCTTCTGAATTTCTAAGTGCCTCTTAAATCATGTTTGGAATCTGTATACCATCAATGGCTGAGACATGCGCTATAAGATGGAGATAATCCTCTATAGGATACAAGTTTGTCGATAGGGCGATATGCACATGATCTAACAGTTAGTGATGTGCCCCAGGGAACTAGTGTAATTTTTATTATTTTCACATTTCATTAATAAAGAGGCATTGTCATTATCATTTTATAGTTCTAATATGATAATCCCTTCAATGAATAGTTGATTCCACTTATGGCCATCAAATGCATGATCTGATAGTAGAACCCTCAAGGCATATGGAATGCTATTATAAATTGTTCCTAATTGCTCATTATCAGGAGTAATACACTAAGACTAGTATGGAGTGCGATTGATGATCATGTTTTTTTTTTTTGATAGATAAGCAAAGCTACAAAGTATACAAGGCAAAAAGAAGGGGAAACAAAAAGCCTCACCAACCCCTTAATTGGAGGATACCCACCCTAAAAAACCTATAAGTGAAGAGAGTTCTTCACCTATGTACAAGCTTATTCCCAACTCCACAAAGTAGATAAAAGAATGTTTTAACCTTCGTACAACTACATTCCCATCCCTTAAAGCTTTACAGTTTCTCTCCTTCCAAATCGTCCAAAAAATTCAAAGGGGAACAAATTCCAAAATTTTCTATGCTTTTTTCCCACTAAAGAGCCCTTCCAGCTAATTAAAGCCTCCTTGACCGTCTTAAGGAAGACCTAGGTGATGCCAACAAGAGAGAGAACAGTCTCCTAAAAGGGGATGACTAACGGACAATGTAACAAGAGATGATGAATGGTTTCTTCAGCACATCCACACTAAAAATATCTATTCGGAAGGTGCCACCCTCTTCTTTGCAGCTTGTCCAAGGTTAGGACTTTACCCCAGGCCGCTTCCCAAGCAAACAAGGAAACCTTAGTGGGGATAAAGGACACCCAAATGTCTTTGAACGAAAATAGAGAGACAAGGCCTGAATGAAGCATTTTAGAAGCATCACGGACGGAAAAGCGAGATCCCGTCTCCCCCCTCCAGGAAACAAAATTGAGCTCAGTAGAGACCCTTTCTTTTTGCAAGACATTAAGAAAATTTGCAACCATATCCACTTCCCAATCATTGAAAGCACGAGCAAAAGTGCGCTTCCAATTGCCTCTACCATCAGAAAGGTCTCATACCTCTTCAATAGTGTCAGATTTAGTCATAGTTAGGGCAAAAAGAAAGGGGAAGGTGATGTTGAGGGCTGTAGACCCGCACCAGTGATCGTTCCAAAAGTGAATCCTAGTTCCATTTATGATCCTGAATTTCCAATTTTCCTTGACCCAACTCGATTCTTTTAGGATATCCTTCTAGAAACCCACTCCAAAAGGCCCCTGGGCCTCCCCAAACCTCCAACCAAACTTAGACTGATGATCATGTTCTATTGATCATTGATATGTGATATCAAGTCATCTCATAAGTACATGTTGGTGAACATCAGATTGACCTAATTCGCTATAGAATAGCATGGATTGCATGTCATAAGTAGTCTTTACTGGCGTTGATGCTTGTTTTTTGTCCCAGACCCTAAATCACCATAGGTCCCCTACATAAGGAGCTCTATGTTTTGACACTCTGCCTAACATTATCCGTATTGTGGTGGTACATGCATCGTAGTCGATTTTAGAATGAATCGTGCAAAGGGACACATGAGTAGATGGAAGAATTTTGTCCCTCTTTTTAGAGAGATATCCATGGGTTGACCCCTTGACAAGTAACACTGGAAAATGCATGGTTTTGCTTAAATGAATTATTAAGGGTTAATGTCATTTGTCTTGATAATCTACTGAGGTCGAGAAATGTGGCTGGATTGAACTTTTTTACAAGGATGACTTAATCTATGTCTTGTGTTCGACACATCGTGTGACAAAAGGACTAGACGTGCTCACTATGGATTAGGTTTTGTTAGACTTCGACATCTAAGCATAATTTAGGTGGTCATAATGTCTTGTCGAGGCCGCTTTGCGATTTGTAGGCTCGAAATAAAGCTTTAGCCTACCACAACATTATGTGGACCTACAACGTAGCACACTTAGAATGGGCTAGAAAACCACGTTCGGGATTGAGGCTCATTTGGTTTAGTTACTGAGAAGGTAGTTGTCAGTCGGGTTAGGCTAGTGTGGGTAATGATTATAAATTATCGCTTTCTAAGAAGGTTGATTAGAAATAATGATTAAAGGTTAATTTACATATAGATATGATAATTTAAAAAAAAACAATGCATATATATATAGAAAAAACGAAAAAAATGAAATTATAAAATTTATAACCATAAATAAAAATATGAAATAATTTTTATTTAACCATAACAATATTATTTCATAAATAATTAAATTTATGGTTGATAATTTATGAAATTTTTTATGGTTCTTTTGTAATATTATTTATAAATTTATGAAATAAAGTTGATATTTATATTTATGGTTATTTATAATTTCATAAATAAAATATTTTTATTTATGGTTATAACTATGAATAAAAATAAATATTATTTATAACCATAAAAAATATTATTTATTTCCTTATATATTATTTTTATGGTGATAAAGTTTCATATTATTTCATCTAACCATAAAATAAGCTTTTTATAAATTTATAACCATAAAAATTAATAATATTTCATATTATTTATAATTGTGAATAAATTTTAATATTATATGATAAGTAAAAAATATGAAATTATAAAATTTAACCATAAATATTATTTCTAAAATAAAATATCTATGGTTATAAATTTTATAATTTCATATTATTTTTTATGAATATAATATGAAATAAATTTATAACCATAAAATTTTTAAATTATTTCATATAATTTTTAAATTATCAAATTTATAAAAATTCTAAAATTATGTAAATAGGGAGAGAAGGATAAAAAAAAAGGGAAATTTTTTATTTTAATAATAGCGAATCAGAAAAAGCTATTATTTGTAGCTTTTTCCCATCAGGAGTTGTTTACTCCTAATCAATATCAGTAGCTGATTAAGAGTTTTTACCAAGCAAACTATAAGAACTGATTGGGGGTGAATTAGCTATTAGCTCCCCCAATCAGCTCAACCAAGCATGGATAATTAGTATTTAAACCCAAGGGATCTCCTCGTGTTCTTTTTGAAGAGAGGGGCGACTAGGGTTTTTTAGAATACAGCTTACGTGCTAGCATATTCGCGTCTTTCAGGGTTTCCAAGAGGCCTATTCGTGTGGATAGTTGTAGAGACTGTGAGTGCTCCTGCTACATCTTTTGGTCCGACAAGAAAGTCTTTACACACATCTCGAGGCTACAAATAAGTTGACTTTTCTAAAGGTGAAAGAAGGTATTTTTCCTATCCCTGAACCGTCTAACTGAGTCTCATGGATCTCGATGGGCTTACGGGGGCGAAACTTTAATTTTATGTTTATTATATCTTCCGTTGCCCTGTGAGCCCAACACTAACACCCTTCCTCGGGTTGGGACAAATCATAATCATCAAAAACTAGGGAAGCAAATTTATGATTGTTGAACATTAGATTCCTAATAGGAATTGGATTTTTTTTTTCTATTATTCTTCGGTTTCCTTATTTTATTCCTTTATCATTCTCTTCTATTGTGTATAAATATGTTTATTCCTTTGTAATTTTTAGTCAATAAAATTCAATAATTTCTTTTCTCTTAACATGGTATCGAGCCATGTTAATTGGTGAGATTAGTATAGGCTAATGTAGTCAATTCTGAAAACACATTTGACGACCGTGTCTCATTCAAGTCTCATCAAACTCGTCGTTAAGGTCAGTTGTGTAGTCAATTCTGGCGACCCATATGATGACCATGTCGCATTCCAGTCTCATCAAACTCATCGTAAGAGGATTTGCCATGTAGTCAACTCCGACGACCCATCTAGCCATGTAGTCAATTCCGGTAATCCATATGATGATCGTGCCTCATTTTGGTCACATCAATCGATTAAGCCTCAGTAACAAACTAATCGGCCATCTGACACCATTGCTGGCAACTTCTCCGTCGACACTTTTTCGAGCCAAAAACCACTCCGACCGGTATGTCAGCATTGCCTGCGTCGTTGGTGGCCACCACATTCCAAACAAGCAAGACACGTGCCGACACGTGAGGGTGCGTGGGGCACTTTTTTCAGCCACGCGCTCCACACGGAGTCGCCACGCTCAATGTCATCCTATCCTCCCTGTCATGCCTCTTGATGCCCCAAAAGAGACTTGCCCCTTTTGTGTTCAACCACAATTTCTTTAGGCTTTTTTGGCACTTTTCGACAACCATCTCTTGATCTAAACCCACACGTGGCTCGAGAGTGTCCCTTTCCCATTATGATCTTCATCCCCGTTTCTCGATCACGCAAAATCACCTCGCTCTCCAACCCTCTTCGACCTTAATCTGAAAGCCTTTTTTTGGTTCTCTAACCCCATAGCACTACCAATCGTGGGATTGTTAGCATGATATTCATATCAACCCCAAATCCTACAAGATTGAGCTTATAGAGTTGGTCGCTTAACATGGCATTAGAAGTTTGGGTTCTATAGTTATGTCCCTGCCTCGTACCCCACCTCTTTGCAAGTTATTCCTTATTTGTTGATTTGAAAGACCATGAAGGACTCTATTTGGCTCATTTCGACTCTCCATGTACGTTTAATGACATGATGAAGCGTGTTGTTACTACGATATTTATATCAAATCCAAACTCTATAAGCTCGAACTTTGCGAGAAATTTCTGGTCGCTTAACATGATTTTCCGGGGTTATCATTTTTATAGCAGCTTAGATTAGCAGAATTTGTGACAAGCTTGGTGCATATGACTTCTATGCTCCAACTTGAGGAGTGTTGAGGATTACTTTCCCAATTGGACTTTGAATTATTTTCTTTTTCTATAATTCTTCAGTTTCCTTATTTTATTCTAACTTTGTTTCATTTCTCATCGTCTTCCATTGTGTATAAATATGTTTATTCCTTTATACTTTCTAATCAATGAAATTCGAGAATTCCTTTTCTCTTAACAATGATCTAAAGTTTTCCTTACCTGAATAAATCTCTATAGCATGTGGACCCGAATCAGAGTTTTGGTCATCCGTGTTATGACTTATTCACCATACGGTCTTCCCTTCTAGTTTAGGACATGAAGTTCCCTATTTGGTAAGCTGCCGATTATTGACAACAAGCCGCTGGTCAATTGAAGACTGTGATGGCTCAGAGAGGGTTCTATGGGATAATTAGAACATAGGTACTTAGGCTGGTAGCCTGGTGTATGGATGAGGTCTGGGAGGTGTTAGAAAGTGTAAGGTCACATGTATTGATGAGACTTAAGGCTTCAGGAGTAGGATTTTGGTTAGCTTGGAGCTGACCCTTGCATCAGTTTGATGCAAAGAATGCCTTTTGTTGGGACTGAAGACTGTAATTGCAGTTATTTTTATTTCTCAATAAAAGTATATACAAGATCTACTCCTAGAAAATGGCATGCTAGAATGAAAACTTGTTGCCATCCCTATTGATTCAAACCACGAGCTAAGGTGAAAAGGATAAAGCACCTATGGCTTGATCAATGCTTCTAAAATGATGTTGAAATGGCCAAACTGATTATTTATCACATTCTAGGCCTGATATGACATATGTTGTAAGTTTAGCATTAGCTTTATGCATTTTACTCTTAAGTTTGCCATGGTAATTGTTTATAGCACGCAAGGTACTAAAAAACAGCCAAGCATGGGAACAATGTTAGCTGGAAGCCTGTATCAATGCAGAATGGATAGGTTTGATTGTAGATACAATATCTATATTGAGTACTGCACATTCCTGGGAGGAAATTTGGTCACTTGGAAAAGCAAATAACAACCTATCGTTGCTAGATCTAGTGCAGATAGCTCAAGATATTTGTATTATGTTGTTGAAAATTATACTGATGGATTTTAAAATAAAGTTCATAACCCAGTCTGTCATTTTTTTTTATTGGTAAAAATAGAGAAAAATATAGTAATAAAAAGGTGTGAGAACCAGGCTATCCCAGAGTATACAGGAAGAAACCTGGCATGTACAAAAAGGAGGGCAACAGAAAAAAACATACAGCCCCAAAATAATAACTTAGAGAATGCACAAAAGAATCTCCCCCAAATCTAAAAAGCCTGCCCAAGAAGAAAAAGAGCTTATAAAAGAGTTTTTTTTATAATGATCGCACAAACTTACAGAAGTGCATCTCCACTTCATCAGAGAGTGGATTCCAGACATATATGTACAACATATGTCTTCTCATTTAGGTAGCTGCTTGACATTCTGACCAAAAAGTTTACCAAATTCTGTTTTTTCACCAAACCTTAGATAAGCTAGGAATGCAACATATCTTTATTCTTGTTTGGCGGAGAGTGTTGGAATATTTGACAAATTATGTCTAAATCTGATCGACTATAATTGGCTTGTAACTGATTTTGTTTTGTTGTGTGTTTTCTTTCTTTTCCTTATTTCTTCCCTTGAAATCTGCTTGGTAATTAGGTTCCTTGATTTTTTCCTAAATTAGTTATAGCCTAGTAAACCCTTGTTTGCATAGAATTTGTACTCACCTATGTATGTATGTACAGTTGTGTATGTGTGTATGTACAGTTGTCTATGTGTATGTACAGTTGTGAATGTGTGTGTATTTAAGAATCATTATCATGAAACTGATGATATTTGAATATTTTATTATATAATATATTATATTCTATAGCCTTGTTATTATAGTAGTGGTGTATTTTCCCTTTTTAAGGACTTCCATGTGCTTTTTGTTAACACATTTACTACTTTGTGTCCGTTAATTATTGAAGTTACTGAAATACTTTAAGAAGAAATAAGCTATTGCAGAAGGAACATAGGGCCCATTATATCATTTACTACTTAGGGCCCATTTTTTAATGAAATTACCTATTTTAGAAAAGAACTTTATCAATCACTTGCCAAGAAAAAGTTTCTCTATAAATTTTGAGCATCTTCTCCAACTTCTTTGTACTTTGAATTCCAGCATCCTCAAGGTAAATTTCTAAGTGAGGCTCTGGATTCCTTTCCCCTTATTTCAAATTTTTGGCCTCTTCAGATTGTCAAATTTCCAACACCATCTCCCCATGACCCATTTTACCTCTATTTTTTTCTTTTTAAATTGGAAATTGTCTTGGTCTTTCTTAAACAATTTTATTTGTTGCATCCTTCCAACTCAGAAAAAAATATCCTGATAAATTTTGAGAATCTTTCTAACACCATCTGAATTTGATTTTATACATCATCTCCAAAATTTCCAGCATCCTCTCAAGGTCAGTTTTAGTGAGCTCCTTCTTTTTCCCCTATTTTCATTTTTTCCCTTTTCTTATTTCTTTTTTTCTTTTTTTTTTGCCTCTTTGTATCATTGTTCAATTTCCAATACCATCTCCATGATTCATTTTGTTATATCAATAATTTCATTTTTCTGTTGTTTCTTTTAATTCCATCTTTCTTTTTTTAAACAATTTTGCATCTCACTAAAATATTTGGATTCCAACATCCTCCCAAAGATGGGGTTTTCGCTTCCTTTCATTTAGCCTTCTCACCCTTTTTATCATATTCCTACTTTGTTGTAATTAGATCATTAGGACCTGACTTGATTATTTATACTTCAAAATCTTTATAATTTCTTTTAGATTGAAAAAATTATCATTCATTAAATTTTTTATTATATTTATCTATTTATCTTAAATTTGCATTTACCACAAATGATTTGTGTTTGGTAACCTGTTAATTTTATTTTTATATTTTAGAAAAACAGATAATTAGATTTTTTGATACATCATTAATTATCATATCTAGAGAAAATTATCTCACATAGCATTCTTTTTAATTAATTTTGTCATTGTCATTATCATCATTGTCATGGTTATAAATTTTTTATTGTTCATTTGAAATTCTTATTACCGATATTACTTTTTATGAAGTTATTTTCAATAGATTTTTACTATTGTTACTATTGTATAAAAATAATAATGTTTTTTAAGGAATGTATTAGATTGGAATAATTATTGTGTATTGTTTAATATATTGTTAAATTAGAAACGATTAAGCACTATGTTAATTAGCTCGTGATTGCAATTTGATTTTTCCTTTAGTGGCTTAGTTTCATTCCTTCACTAAAATATTAAATAACTATGGTGTTGTGTCGTTGTTTAAATACAAATCCCTATGTAAATTGAATAGAAGAAGAAGAAGAAATACAACAACAACAACAAAAAGAGGATTAATTACTATTTTGACAGAAATATAAAATATAATTAAAATAGGAAAATAAGAATAAGAAAGTAATTACAGAATGGTAGTAGAGTCATGAATAGCATTTTCATTAAAAGAAAACAATTCATGAAAAATGGTAATGGACTGTTTAACCCTTAATATTGTTAATGTTGATTTATTAAATCGGTGATATTTTTCGTCTTTATGCACGAGGAAGTGACAGTATCATATTAGGTAATAAGGACAAAATTAGTAAAAGATATAAAAGGAAAAATGATAAAAAGAGATATTTGGCACAGGAACAGAAGAGTCATTTCTCAGCCACCCAAAGTTCTCAATTACCCAAAGAACTCAATTACCAAAGTTCTCAACCTGGTCTTTCAAGTTGCTGAGAAAAAAAAACAAAATTTTTTTGTACAAATATATGCATCACTCTAAATTCTGAATTCTCAGTTTGGATTCTCAAAGATTTCCCTCCAATCTCAAACATATAAAGCTGTTAATTGTGAGGTTTCCAACATTCCATTTAGTGGGTTTTGATTGTTTGAAATAAATACATTAGAGTTTACAGAATTTTGAAGCTTTATGATGGAGAACACATCAAGGACCCATCAAGAACTGGGTCATACCTCATCTTCATCCGATGGAGGTTGCAACTTGAGCAACATGAACATTACTCCTGTGCCAGATGATTCAGGTTCGGTGGTGGCAACGACTGCAAAGGTGATGAAGCACAATCCGGGTATTGCAATGGATTGGCTCCACAGCGAACAGTGGATGCTTGGAAGGAGGGCTTAGAGAGTGAGTTTTGATTTGTATTTTTGTAGTTTGACCATTTTTGCTTTGTAGTTCAATTCCTTTCTGAAGTTTGAGAATTTGGTTGAGTTTTTGAAATATTCTTGAAAATTATTGTTGTTTGAATGGGAATTTCATTAAATTGGGAGTTTTTGGTATTTTTTTAATCTCATGTTTGTGGTTAGTAGATTGTTTCTGATATAATTTAGTTAGTTCAATTAATCTATCATATTATATGTTGCTGCTCTTAATGAGAATGACAATAATCAAAAATTTTCTATTCATTGAATCATATGCCAAGTACTTCACTTAGGTAATTTTGTTTCTTTGTATCAGTTGTTAAAGTGAGAATTATTTTGTTCCATTTCTCCTGGAGAATATAAAATATATTAGTTCATTTTATTTAATAAGGTAGAAGGAGAAAGAGAAACTAAAGCAACTTACAGTGTTCAATAAAGTGTAAGGAGGCCACTATAAGATACTAGAGACTGAGTAGGACTATTATTTGTCATTTCTATTCTTGGAGCTCTTAAAAGAAGGAAGACTGTTGATATTAAAGCTTAGTTTAAAAGTAAAAGGAACTTAGTTTTATTATTCAAGCTTCTATATGTGATTTAAAGGTTCAAATTCTTAAAAGGTTAGAACTCTATTTTGATGGGCTGGAGATTTGAATGCATTGGCTTGTACTTATATTTGAATGTGGGCATTTTCGTATTATTATATTTGATCTTCTAAGGATGGTTTTTCGAATATAGTAACCCAATTGTGGAGCAAACCTGGGTTGATATTGAAAGTGAGGAACACTGTAAAGAGAGAAGCCAGGTAAAAATTATGCTACACTAAGTAGCTTAAATATGTTTACTTTGTGACTACTTGTTACTAGTAGGCTTTTGGTTCAAGCCATATGGGCTCAGTTTGTTTCTCTTGAATATTAGAATTTGTCTGTGAAAGTTGAGAGACACTTTGATGGGCAATCTACATACGCTGTGGGCACCAAAGTGGGAGGAGAGTTGCCAGCTTCAGTGTAGTTGGCTTCTCTCCATTTATTTGTAAATTGCTCTTCCTTAATTGCTCTTGGATGTAGCCTTAGATTAGTAAACCCAAACGCCCTTGTTTGACCTTTTGTGGTGGCTTCTTTTGTTTTATTTTCTATTCTTTGTTTCAGTTTGAGTCATAAGGCTTTTTTTTTTTTTTTGGGCAAATTAGAATAAGAAACTAATAAAAATAAAATACAAAATAAAAAAAGAAAAGAGTCTAAGAATAAGATACTATGAATTTTATTGAATTCTAATTTGATAGGCATCAAGTTTGTTTTGGAGTAGCTTATTTATGCTCAAGAACTCCTTGCTTGTTGCTGTTTTGGTTAAAACATTTCTGCTCTCACATTTGATTTGCATCAGGAGTTAGAAAAACTTCATCTTACATAGAGTCAAATCCCTTTGGCTTTTCTAATGAAGGTGTTTCAGGACAGAGGATGTACAGCTATCTTGACTCTAATGGTAGTAATGGCAGGCAAGATTTAGTACATAATGGAAATTTCTTAGTCTTAGGTGTTGTATTATGCTTCCTTGCATATTTGCTGTCAAAATTTACCCTAGAATAACCCATAAAACCTTTTCCATCTCTTCAAAAGCAAGAAACATGGAGCTTACTTCCCGTTAAAAGCTCAAGATGAACGACTTGGTGAATATTAACTATCATCATTTTTTTTAAGTTATCAAGTGAGCAACAATCAAAAGAACTGCATTTTACGGACACATTTAATCCAAAACCTTTAAGCTTTTGCTTCTTCCAAAGAGCGTAATGACATGCATTGAAATGCCTGGTTAGGATCCTCCTATATCTTATGCTATACTCATGGAAAAAAATCATTTCTGCACTTCTTTGCACATGCAATCTGCAGGAAATGAGGAGGTCAAATTGGGATTTCTCCATTGTTCCTAATACTTCTTTCAGAACAAAAGTGAGGGAAAACAGAGGCTAAAAATGTAGTTGGTGGATAATTGGTAAAAGTTTGACCTTTCTTTAAAGAAAGGGAATAGCCGTTGTTATATGCTAATATTATTAATATTATTTAAAAAAATTGTCCCTTGTGTGAACATGTGTGGCATGCCTCTGTTTAAAATTAATGATCTTTGACCTTTAGAATGACATTTTCCCTGCAGTCTTTAGACAGCTGTTGATTTGGGGATATTACAAACTTATTAAATAGTAAACAATTTGTTTGGACAACAAGAGTCATTAGATGGGCCTCCATTATCAATTTCATACATTAATTGCTACATGATTAGAGGGCATACTAATTTGAAGCTGTTGATTTTTGAATAGGTGAAAAGAAATTGAAGAATATAAGCTAAAGCGAAAAGAAATTAAGAAACATAAACTAAAAGCCATATGGTCTGATAACAGCATTCATTTGATGGGACTCCATTGGTTCATTTCATGCAAAAATTGCTACTTGGTTACATGGTTATTGTCATGAAATGGTCTATTGAATTGTACAAATAATTTTTAATATTATTATGCTCTGTTCCTTTTTATCCCAATTTAATATGTTATGTATTTTTTTTCTATGAGATTATGGTAAATACTCATTCTAATGCACTAGTTAATTTTGAAGGTTAAGGGGCTGCTATCATAATTATTCTTGAGCTGGCTACTTATTCTTCCATCTTATTTAGATGTGTTTTGAAGTCTCTAATCATATTTCTGATTTATTGATCTGACTTCTCCATAGCTATCCCCAATTTAGTTCTTCCATATTGGTGTTTCACAGTCGAATTTGTCTCTATAAATCTTTGCAATTAGTAAATAGTTGTTTGTTTTATTCTTTCATTCATCAAAACTATGAATTTGTTTCATTTTGTTCCTTCGATCCTGTTTCTATAGTTATCTCAAATTAAGATAGTCACCATTGAATCCTATCTTTGATGGTTCATTCTTTGATTCTCCAGCAGTCTTAGACAAGGAGATTATCTGTAGCCTCTAGATGTAATGAGTTTCCTTGCAGACTGGATGATTTCAGATTTCGGTGGAGCATCCCCTTTTTTGTGAAAAAACATGGATATTCTAGTGAACACAAAATGTTAAGGCTTTCTTTTTCCAGATTACTGTGTAAACCAACAGATGAGAGAAAGAGAAAGCAAATAGCTAAGTTCTTTTTGCGGTTTTGAGACCACAAAGTGGCAGGTAGTAGTACCTCATGCACTGATGTAGGTTACTTAGTATAGCTATATATTAGTCAACTAGGATTGCAAACACGTAAATATGGATTTTTACTTAGTTTTCCTTGTTTCTTTCTTATTTTTGCTATTCCTCCCCCTCGCTGGGAGGGATTGGTGAGCCTAGTTGGATTTTCAAGAAGCATGACATTGAAATGAGTACTAGCAAGAGATTGTGGCAAACTTCTGTTTTCTATGGAATCATGAAAAGTAAAATTTCAAATTTTGTTGTCCATCATGTTGGTAAGAAAATAGGAACTCTGCTCTGAGAGCGGTTCATAAATTGGTTGTCAACTAGCTAATTTTTTATGGAAATTAAGACTTTTACTCAGAGATTTGTTACTTGTCTGCAACTCTTACTTAGCGCTTTAGTGATGTGATGAATTTTGCATCCTACATAACTTCTTATTAGTCTTCTGCCAGATATACCTTCTTTCTTTCTTTTTATTCGGAATTTACAAGATAATATCTTACAACTCCATGCTTTATGTCAGCAATGTAATCTAATATTTTGTCAGCCTGCTTTTCGAGATGGATTTACCAACTGCATGAAACCTGCTTGAAGCATAGAAAAGAAATTTTCTGATGCCAATGACTTCTGATTTGATTTGTGGCCTTAACACTTTAGTCATTTTAGAATTTGATTGATTTAGAGCTTCTGTTGTGGAAAGTATGTTTGACTCAGCCTTGAAAATTTTTGATTTGATAACTGGTAAAAACCATGATAAAGAATTATTCTGACACATGGGTTAACAAATGTATAAGTTGCTGAGGGTCACGATTTTGACGTAGTTATTTATCCTATACTACTAATCTCTTATGCTTAACCAAGAGGTTCTTTGTCTGAAACCTTATTTTTATGCCCATGTTTTTGGTGAATGACTAGTCCATTTGACTAGTGTGGCTTTAATCGCAGATTTGCCCAGATACAAATGTAATTCGATATGCAAAGATTGCCATGCAACTACAAGATAAGACAGTTCGGGATGTGGCGTTGCGGTGCAGATGGATGAGTGTATGTTTCACCATTCTAATTTCTTTGTAATTGTTACTTTTGATGATGTAACTCCTAGACTCCCCTTATAATCCCTCAAACCTTTAGGCTTTAAACACATTTCAAATAATTATTCTTGGGTTTCCATACACAGTTTTGTAGTAAGATGCAGGCAGAGATACAATAATTTGTTGTCTTCCTTTAATGGCTCTCCCTTTGGAATCTCCCATCTTTTAAAAAATTGTTCCATCCAAATTCCAATTGCTGCTAAATTACCTTTCTTTGTTGAAACCTGATCTCTTTCTTATCAAAGCATCTCTTGCCAAATCGATATGCTGTGTGTGTGTGTTAATCCATTGGGCCAGGTTATGAGATTTCATTATGATACTAAACGCTATGTAGGTTACTCACTACACTGGACTCAAATACAAATTGTCTGGTTTGTTTTGTTGTAAGGCCTTCAAACATTTCTTGGGAAAATGTAGCTGAAATGTGAAAGAAGATTTGTACCTATTGACCCTAGTGAAGATTTCAATATCCACACCACCCGTGATAGTTTCTCATTCCTGATGGTCTGTACCATGCAATTACTTGCATTCTGCCTGTGAATTATACCTATTAGTCCTGCATATGGAAGGAAGCAGTGACCAATAAGAATTTTAAATGACAATGAGCTTCCATAATACCGCTCCAACAACCAACGATACCATTCATACCTGAATCAATGCTGTTGACCAGAATATGACTTGATAATTCATGTTTATTTTCTAGATAAGGCCAGAAGATAAGCACACACATAGAGAAAAACCAAAGATCGTAAACTAAATAGAAAGGAGGGTGTATAAACAAGCCATACCCAATGGTGCTGCAAAAACCTATGACAAGATAAGGGAGAAAAGCTAGAGAATAGGTCCCATGGCACTATGGTCCCTAGACTACCCCAGCCTATCTACAAAAGCCAAGGAGGACATCATCTATTCGGATCAGCCTTTCACCCTAAATACCTCAACTTAGGCGCAATATTCTTTAATGTCATACTGAAACTTCTACTCCCAGAAAATGTTTTTGTTTAAATTCGCCTAGATACATCGGTTCTCTCCCCGCATTTCTTTTTAAAATTTTTGATTTACCTATAATTGCTGATCTAACTAAAGCTGCTTCCTTAACTTTGGTAAAAGCTAAATAAAGCATAGTAGAACAAAGCTCCCCGGTTACCATCCAATAAATCACACAAGGATGGGAAGACTCCTTGACTCTCTTGCACACGCAATACCTATTAGAAAGAGCTCCACACCATGCTTAAGCTGATCAAATTAGTATCCTTTCCCAATCTGTAGTCTAAATTTAAAAATCCACTTTTTGATGGAGCTAACAACTTTCGTTTTTTTTTGGAATACGGCAGGTTTAACTAATTATGTCAATTATACTGATTCAATAAGAACCAGCTTGATAAAATTTCTGTGATATTATAGAAGAAACTGATAACTGTTATGTGACACTTGTCATTATAATCACGCCTGTTGGTGAGGCATGCCATATGTTTTATGCATGCCTAAAGAATTCATTAAATTATCGAATTGGTGAAACCTGTTATCTAATTTAATTAACAGAATGTATGCTACTTTTTCAATAGGGCAACTTTCTTTATTGAATACGCTTATCTTGAGCTCTTTCATATACACTATCACAAACTCAGTATAAAACTTTACTTTGTGCTCCATTTGGTTCAACCATCAGTTTGACTGAAAATGACCTAATCTGGTCACCGTCCGACCTGGGTATAACATGAGTCCCAATTGATTCATTTTTGTCCAGAAAAAGGAAAATAGCAAGAGAAAGAAAGGATGCCTATCAAGGAAAGGCAAAGATAGAAAGGTATGTGACTGTTATTTTGTTCTATTCTTTATTAATTAATTATTGTGTTATTAAACTATTTATTTTCCTTGTCTATGCAAATTTGTATTTGATTTATTCCCATTCATTTGATACTGCATTTGATCAACCACTTGGTACATGTTCAAAATGAGCAGAAGAAATAATCCCTCTATGTGATTCATCCCTTATTTATGTGAGTATTACATGTATTGATCCGAACTGTAACATCAGGAAATACACAATTTAGCATTTTATTATGTAGACAATTTTCTAAGAAACCAACATAATACTGTGATGCCTCAAAGTCATACCATAAATTTAGTAGTGGTACTGCCACATCCTTGGTGGCAACATAAATGTCCTGTCATGGTTTAGAGCATGATTCAAAGTATCGGCAGATACCACTATGTATTAGTTGTGTCATATCCATCTCGGTCATGGCTGCAATCAGTCCATTACCTGAGTTGGTATCGTTCGATTCAACAGTAACTCAATTTCAATTCAAGTATGAGCCAGTTGACAACTCATGATGCGACTCAGGATTACAAAACAAAAAATTAAAAATGATTCGTTTTTTGAAACAATCATTTTTACTGACCACCCTTCGTCATTTTTAATTTTTATTTTTAAGGTATACCATTATTAAAAATTAGTACTTGGTGTAAAAATGAATTTGATGATGTTTGATATTTTTATAATTCTTAATATTATTCTAAACTAATTTTACTTAGATCATGTTAAATGTGATAGTAGTATTTTGGAGTTCATTTAATTGTATGATTCTTTGTCTTTCATTAATATTTTAGAGTTGTCATCTAATTTGTGTATCACCGGACATTGATTTGAGATACTGATGCACCATGGACTTGCCAAGATCTGGTACCACGACATTGAACATGGTTTAGGGTTTATCCTTGTAAACACCTAGATGGAAAAACTTGTTTACATGCATTGCTAGCCCCTGCTAACCCAAGTGATTATGTAATGTAAGGGATGCTAATGCACTGATCCACGAGGTCATAAAATAGCATGGATGATTTCCTATTGGATGTAAAGTTCCAATTTGTGTTTTTTAAATCCAGAATATCTTTAGAGATATGGATAAGTGGCTGCAAAAAGTGAATTTCATAAAAAAAAAGAAAAAAAAAATCTTATAGTAGAAAATAAAAATACCATTATCGTTTATTGATAGGATAATGACCATCTTTATTATTTTTTCCTTTTTTGATAGATAACGTATTTCTCTTGTCACATGGAATCAAATCTCTAACCTACTTTATCCCTACCCTAACTCCTTGCCAGTAGAGCAGGCCTTAAGCGTGATTAGTCTTTTCCTTTTTTAGACACCATTATCATGAAGTAACTGCAAACATTATATTTATGAAATATATTAACCCATTCAAGAAAAATCTCCTTAAATTTTTTCAAAAATTCATTAGTGGATAGTTTCCTTAATGACTAAGCATTTACAAACTTTCTCTGTTACAAAATAATTACTGGAACCTTCCTTTGAAGGTTATAAATTCATAATTTGCAGTCTGCGTCAATCTACTTGGTAGACCATATTGTTATCTCGTTGCAGGCAGATTGTAGTACCATTCTGGCCTTGGAGATGGTATCATTCTCATAGAAATATCTTTTTAAGTGTTCTTATTTGTGTTGATTGTCATGCCTTGCTTCAGATTGAGGTTGTTTTTCTTTCATGGTTTTAGGTATTATTACATATTAGGCTGTATCACTCACTTTGTTGCAGATCGTATCACTCTTATTTTGCAGATGGTGTCATTCTTGCAAAACCATTCTTATTTATTATTCTGATACCTTGAGTTGAAATCCATTGATGCTTTAGATTGGGTTAAGTAAATGGCTGGAGGGATTATCTTGGGGAAGAGAGTTTGTTCTCTAGATATCATTGATAGTTTGGGATTGTCCTAAGGCCACTCGTTTTAGCCTTGGTTTTCGGATTTTTGCTTTTTCTTTTTCTACCTTTGATGATTTTGAGACACTTTTTCAATCTCTCCAATAAGGGTAGGAGTTCAACCTAATCGATAGTTCATTTCCATTTGTACTTATAGCAAGTGGAAGATCTCCAAAATTCGCCCAATAGCCATTTAACCTAGATTTCCCAACAAGTTAAAATTGCCTGGAGCCTCCGCAGGGAGGATGATCCATTGAATACCGATGAGTTTTCTCAAATTTCTAGAACCAATCATTCTCCTCCGATTCATGTAGATACTTGGAATGGACGACAAAAAGGCTCCCCACAGGCCTCGGGGCTCAAATTTGGCTGAAGAAAGATTTAGAAAAAGGTCGCCCCTCCCGAAAAGACAATATATCCTCAAAGGGCTAAGACTCACACTTATTCGAAGTACTTTGTTTAGCTCTCCCCATTACTTCCTCTCCCCGTTAGAATGCCAAAGATTGTTTGTTCTAGATCGGAGAAGCATCCGCAGAGACTTTCCTGGGTGGAGGGAATCTTTGAGCGTAAACTACATCCACCGTCAACCTGAAAACTCCGTTTCTGCTCAGAGAAAAGCAGGGGCTTAGGTGAGGAGGCCTTTCCGTGATGAACCAAGCTCCATTGCAAGTGGGCGGCGCCGGAGGGTTTGTTAATGAGAGGGATTCTCCGAGAATGGTGATCAGCACAAGTTTGGAGAGGAAGCTCAGTTGGAATACTAGAGACATCGTGGGTGGCAGAGTATTGGCTTATGGAAAGACATCGGTGTGAAGAATGGCCCAATCTTCTCTTCTCAAAATTCTATTTCCTCCCTAGGAAATGCAGAAGGTCGGGTTTTGAAGGATCCTGGTGCGACGAGACCGTACGAGCCATGCTCTAATTGCTCAACTCGCCGCTCACAAAGACGCGAGGGTAGCAGACGTTTGGGATTCTTCAAGGGAGGACGGGGGTTGGTCTCCAGTCTTCCTTAGACATTTTAATGACTGGGAGATGGAAGAGGCGGAAAAGCGTTCCTTCATTTTTCTCGCACAACAAGAAGATTAGACCTGCTTCAAGAGGATCGCCTTTGTTAAAGGAGTCTACATCATGGCTTTTCGCTAGACATATGTATCGTAAAGTCGATGTTTGCTCCTCCTTGTGACTCTCCCTCGAGATCCATCCGGGAACCCAATCGTTCCCAAATCGGGGTTTTTTCGCCGAAGCTTCCTGTGCAGTGCTAACGCCTGACCAACTAAAGAGGAGTGGGGATTCATTAGTTAACTGTGTGTTTTTATGTGAGAGGATGAGGAAACAATAGACCATTTGCTTATCCATCGCTCAGCCTGTGATGTTATTGACCTTTTTTGGCAATTAAGTGGGTGTTCGTCGCCCGGGCAACTTCTCTGGCTTGGCAGAGTGCTAGTATTGGCAAAAAAAGGAAGAGAGTCTGGACGGGCGCCTGAAGGTTTAGTTCCGACGCCCAGTTGGAAAGGAATAGGTGGTTTTTGAAAAGAGGCCCCCTCTAATCATAGGATAAAATCTTTTGTTTACCTTGTATGGCCAAGGTGTACAGTGTGGATAACTTAAATTCTTTGGTGGGGTTTTTGGCTTGGATGGGGTATAGGTGAGAGTGTGATATTGTTCCTTGTACTCCTCTTGTGTACTTTTTGGGAGCTTTGTGCTCTTTTATTCAATATATTGCTTTTTACTGATCAAAAAATAAAATAAAATAAAATAAAATAAAAGGCTCAACTTTAAGAACTTCTAGGATGTCATCTCTTGAATTGAAATCCATTAACTATGATATTGATTCCTTTTTAGTTTTGCAGAGTGACTACATACACTAGATCTGATTTCTGATGTGCATAAAGTTTTATCATTGCTTTATTTACTCTTGAGATTGAATCTTAAAGTTGTTCTCATTAGTTTTTATCTGAATGATTAGCTGTCATCATGTGGAAATTTAGGCTTGTTTGGTGGTGGGAAAGAAAATGATTTTTTGTTAATATTTCATTTTCCAAAAATGAATTGAACTATGCATTTGTTCTGATAAAAATAAATAAATAAATAACCAGTGCTTTTGCTTCATCTTCAAGAGCTTTTTTTTTAATATCTTTTTTAATTTCTATGAAAGTGACCAATTTTCAGCTGACATTGTTGAAAAATGCTTTCCAAAACCATGTCATGTGTATCCTATGTCATTTCATATTTCCAAAAGGGAACACCCTCACTCCAAACAGATTCTTGAATGTTATATCATCCAGTGGTTACGGGGCACATAAAGTGTTAAAATTCAACTTTGATCTTGTGGTTTGTTAGCCAGGAAGTGAGGCTTGCTTCTCAAACTTCTTAGCATTTCTAGTGAGTTTCATTATGGTAACATATTTTTACTGTTATCTAAACGGGATACATAATGAAAATGGCAAAGAAGGTCCACTTCTAGCATATGTAAATACATGATGGGTTGAAAGTTGTAATGGTTTAGCAAATAGGAAATATATGTTCTTGAGTAGACTAATCCTTGATAGGTCAATATTCAAGGGATGGGTAGTTTTAACGACTATGATTATCATTTTGAAGAATTATGATTGTGAATTCCTTATTTCCTTCTAATCGGCAATTTCTTATACATGTTCTTTAGTTCTATTCTGGAATAATTCTGAGACATATGATGCAACAATCTCAATTCCACTTTATAGAGCTGTTTCTCAAACCCAGATGATAAAGAAATATCTTTTACATTTGTTCTTCAGGAAAAAATCGCTGAGCCTTCTGCCAGATCTCCCCAATCAGCATCGGGGGCCAATGCTTCACCAAGTGCCATACCCATGGCTCCCGTGGACGTTAATGATGGCAAATCATCCAAAGGTTTGGCCATAATCCCTGCGATATTTGGAGTACTTGAACTAGAGAAGATGAAACATAGGAAAGATGTATGGCTCCAGACAGATAGAAGAAAAGGGATTGGTGTAGCCAATCCTAATGGCCGAAATATGGCTTTATCGAAAGTGTTGTATAGTGTTACTAATTAGTTTCCTTAACCATATTTAGGAATATTTTTCTTCTTTCCTTTTCTCTTTAGTCTTCTAATTAGACTCTAACTTTGTTTCCTTTTCATATGTTATATGGTTTTAATCCACTTTGTTATTATAATGCTTTTTAAAAAAAGTTATATTGTGTCTATTTGCAGCCAAAGGGGTTTCTGCTATGGAACTTTGAGAGTAGTTTTTAAGGCTTTTGATCAAATCACTTCCCTGTATTCTTTTTCCTGAAGGTAGATTAACCTAGAGCATATAAATCTAAATCCACTTTATTTTAGCTTTGAATATCTTTTGGAAATTAAAAATCAGAGAGTAGAAATCCTAACCACACAGTTTCATGAATGCATGATGAATTTCGTCACTCAACAGACCGAATGAAGAGTTCTCCCTCAACAGACTTAGAAGTGATTTTGTCTATTCTTTTTGTTTTTGGGTAGGGGCGATTGTAAATTCTGATTCTTTTGTAGCTAACCTTATTGCCTTATTGGCTACGGGTTAATCTTAAATGTGGGTCTTTTTGTTTTTACTGCTTTTGGTATAGCCTCATGTTGTATAATTCTATATACTCCCTTGGGGCTAGCTTTTAGTACCCTTTCTTTTACTAGAGATTTCCATTTTTACGTATCAAAAAATAATAATAATAATCGTTACTCCCTTTGATAGAAGTTTATACATCTTGGATGGCATATTTGATTAACCAGTTCTTTACTTACTCCTTCCACCTCATAGTGGTGGACTGGATTACTAAGTAAAACAACTACAGATTGATTGCCCTATGAGTAAAAAGATTGGTTATTCAGTTAACACAGAGCTTGGCACATTACATTGTAAATCCTGATCATCACTGTTTTTCACATTCTCTTTCTATAGCTAGAGGACAACATCAGTCTTTTCTGCCAGGCTCGTGATAACATTCAGGTCCTCAACAGGTATGACATTAACCGTGTTCAATGCTTTCTTCACTTGTTTTCATGTGCACGGGTTTGTTATTTATATGCAAGATGTAGATGTATATGATAATGGCAAAAACTAAAAATAAGATGTCTGCACTTGCAGAGACTAAACTTATAAGCTACATTTGGTTCCCGGAAAATGCTACCGAAAGGAAAAAAATAATGTTGAAAATCATTTTCCCAAGTTTGGATCGTTTAGAAAGTGCAAGGGAAAAAACATATAAGGGAAAATCCTAAGGCAAATAGTGTAATATTTTCCCTACTACTTTTCTTGAAAATCATTGAGGAAAATAAGAGAAAGGGAAGGGAAAAGGTGTTTTGCACCATATCTATATAATTTTGGGTTCCCAATTATGGATATATATATTTTTTATATTCATACAAAATATGAAAGAAAAGAGAATTTTTAAATTTTGTGAAAATGAAAAAATGTAAAATAGATTTCTTTATTTTTTTTCATTTAAAATCTTCATACATAACCAAACAAGAGAAAACTTTTATATTCCTTCCCTTCCATTTTTCCTTTCAATTTTCTTTCCCTAGCATTTTCCGGGAACCTAACATAGCCGTAGAGTTTCCTACACAAACATCATTTCCTTTCCTTCCAGATATCTTCAACCTGAAGCTCTAATACCTTGTTAAACGAGTAACTCTCCTAAAAGCTCAAAATTATAGGATTTGGGTTTAATACGAATATCATGCCTTTAACAAAGATGTCATTGTGGGATCCTTAATTTATTATTCTAAGCTCAATCCAAACAAATGGAAAGTCGATATCACTGATGCCATCTATTTCTTCAAAATCTCAAATGAATCTCTTTCGATCTCTGTTTTGGGCAACTTTTGCTCTTGTTTTGAATCTTGGTATGTTCTGATTCTGTATTCATTTCCCCATAGCACTCACTGTTTTGTTTGACTACTGCTTACCTGCAGCTTTGAGAACGGGGTCAACCATGAAAATATGCCACCTCCCTGTCAAGTTGAATGAGGAGATGATGAACTCCATCCTTAATCATCCCTCTGCTCGCCGCACCCTCCCAAGGAAGCCATGAGGGTAGGATGATGATGGACCTCCCTCATACATTTTGCTTTGCTTCTACTGTGATTGAACACCTTTCTCCATGCTAGGAAACAAACATTTTCTTTGCCTTTTCTATAGATGGTGTATTATACTTTGTGCAGAGATTGATTGAGGGAGGATGATGAACAATAATAAGTGGGTGTCTTGATTTTATTTACTGATCTGTGTTGATGCAACTAGTGTTTCTATTCTACATTGGCTGCATGTTTTTGGGCTGGGGACTGATTGGATGCCAGGAAAATGTGAATAGTTTTGCTTGCTGTTGAAACTTGGATGATGGACTTGAAACCATTATGGGAAGCATGGTTGTGAGAACTGGATTTGTGGTGGATCTTTGAACAAATCTTGATTGGGCCTGAGAAATTTTTTGAAAATGACCATTCATAGCATTTGTTACAAGGGTCTCCAACAGGCCATGCTGCTTGTGCCGGGCCAATAGGCTGGTTGATCGGTTTGGTCGGATTGGGTCAGGCTTTGCATTTTGTTGAGACCTGCAACCTAGTCCATGGGCCTTGTATTAGGCAGGCTTAGGACGGATGGGCTTGATAGGCCCAAGACAGGCAAGCTTGGCTGCTGGTCTATGAATTAAACCATTTTTTTAACCTCCCTTTAACTTAAAATTTAAAGCATCAACTAAGTAACGCCTTTATTTGATTTATATAATAAACTTTTAACAATATATATATTATAAATAAGTTATATTATGTATTTAAAAATATATATATAACATATGGATCAGGGTCGAGCCTACCAGGGCGGGCTTGAGGGCCATGTTTCGCTCATTCTAAAAAAGGCTCATACCAAGCTTCTACTGCTCGATCGGGCAGTGCTTGCACTACAAAGTAGATGGGCCTAAAGGTGTCTAGGGTTTTTTAGAGACTCCTATTTGTGATTGAATATTTTTTAGTACTGATTTTATTCAATCCATTGTTAATTTTGTATACATAATAGTGTTAGGGGAGATTTTTTTTTTAATTTTATATAATTACTATTGAATATACTTTAGTTTCAACGAGCAAAAACGCCTCTAATAACTCGAACTCGGTCCTCCACCTTATGCCTATGATTCAAACGTACGATCGATCACCACTAATTAAAAGAGATAATGCGCGATCTTATTAATTGTTGGTTTATATAATAACTTGTAGTATAGAAAATAAAATAAAATAAAATAAGTTTAGGGGCATAATGGGAAATCAACCTAGACAAAGACAGGACAGGAAAACGCGGCAAATCAATTCCCGTGTTCAGTTTGAACTTTGAACTTTGAACTTTGAAGTCTCTTTGTAGAGGAAATGGAATCATCTAGATTCATTTTCATTTTAATTGTGGAAAGTAAAATGGAAAATTTTCAATTATCTTGAAATAAAAAAATGTGGAAAGATAGAAAAATAAATTATATATTATGGAGAAGATAATTTTATTTATAATTAAATTATTCACAAGCCTTTTTTGACTTTACCATCAATGTTGTCAAAAACAGAAAATAAAATCCCATCTCAAAATTTGGTAAAAAATGAAAATGAGAATGATTTGGTTGAATTTTCTTTTGGATACATTTCTTATTACAAGCTTCAATTACATTAACCAAAAAAAAGGAGAAAAAAAGAAATTATGGTCCTGTTTGGATTTTGTTTTCAAAAATTGTTCTAGATTTTTTTTTCCCTTTTTATATCTATTTACTTTGAATTATAACGTTATAATATTTTAGTCTCATAAAGGTTCGAACTAGTCCCGACTCCTTTTCCTATGTCCCGTCCAATCCTTAATCATTGAATCGGATCTCATTGGTTTCTAGAAAATAGTTTTTGAAAACACAGATAGCACTATTTTGATATTCTTTAAAAAAACAGGGGTTTTAGTGCTTTGAATTCTTCAGAACACAAAAATAGAAACTAAACAAAATTTGTGGGTTTTGCTTTGCTTTTTATTCTCGGTAACAAAAAAAAAAAAAAATAAATAAAAACGTTTGTTAAATCACACGTATGTTTTTCGTGTTTTTTTTTTTTCATGATATTAAACAGCTTGTTTTCATATAACAACTAAAGTCGCTTCTTCGTGTTTTCCATCATAAAACAACTAAAATAATTTAAACTGCTTAACAATTTTCGCTATCACAACCAAACACGACCTAAGATATTCTCCTCGCGCTTTTTGTAACGAAAACTATTCTCGAAAATAGGAATCAACCAAGCCCTAGGATTCAACTTTATCAAAATAATTGATTGAATTATTGTGTATTCAATTATTTAATCATCCATCACATCAAGGCAAAGAAAAGTATTTAATGAAATTAGAAGACTACACATACACATGTAGTATAAAGTCAAATTCCAATATCACAAGGCTTTATTTTAATTTCATATAATAATTTTTTTTTTTTGAATACCTAATTTTATATTAAATATATCCATTGTTTCTAAGGGACACCCCATTTGAATTTTTCTTGTGATTACTCCCTCAAGACAGAACTCTCCCATGAGAGGAGATTTCAATTTCATGCTTTTTTATTTATTTATTTTTAACCACTTTCCTTATGGATTTGTATTATTTTTTTTAGAGTCCAAGATTATTCAAAATTGTTTTCTTGAGAAAATATTAATTATAAAACTCATAAATTTTCTTTTTGGATTACTTAATTAGCAAGGGAATTTTTTTTTCTCTCTTTTATGGGGCCCAATTTGACCCACCTTTTCTTAACTAAGAAGCAAATTTCGAGTTTTTTCTAACTTAACCATCGGGTCTCAGTTCGAGACTCCAAGCACTAACACAAGTATGCTTAAATTCTACCATTCTTGAGGTCCCTCCTAATTAGTTTATGACAAATTTTTATGCAGATAAAGCTAAACGCGCTTTTGTGCGTATACACAAAGTTGCTCAAGACACTTCATGATTGGGCAAAAAAAAAATTCATGTTTTATTTTTTTATAATAATTATTTAATTAGGGATTTTTTGGGTACTATAGTAAAATGCATTTTTTTAAATAAGTAAAAAATGCATTTTTTTATCCTTTTAGATTTTTTTTTTAATTGATATTACTCACTTTTTCCATGCAGTACTTGTACATAGCGATAAAACAAATATTCTTTAAAGTATTTGTTTCATGACAAATATTGGTTTCTGAAAATAAATGCCATCCAACCAAATAATTCTTCGATTTTTTTCAAGAAAAGTTCCAATAATTGGAAAAACTTGTGTTTAACTTAAAATCACTATTAATGTTTTAAAAACCAGACCAGATCGATTAGTCTGATCAGTTGAACTGTGAACCAACAACAAAATCGGTATGGTTCAAAGGTTAAAACTATTTTTTTTAATCGATTGTGAATTGAATCAATCAGACCGACAGTTAAATCAATCAAATCAATTTATAATTATTTTTATTCTTAATAATATATTAATTATCTATTTATGACATGACCGATTCAATCAAGGTTCGACTACCTGCTCAACAATTAAACTGTCAATCGATAATTTTTCTAGTTCAATAATTGATCCAATTTTTAAAACATTGATCACTACCGAATACACTCATAAAAATATTATAATTATTTTATTTGATATCATTTTTATTTTAAATGTTATTAATATTTTTCTTTAGAAGTGTTTAGAATTACCTCTCAAGTATTTTCTAATTCTAATAATAATAGTAATAATAATATATTTTTAGTACTATAAACGATTTTTTTTTTTTTAATTTTAAGGGCATTTCTTAAATTTTTGTTAAACACCCTAATTTTTTTTTCTAGAGATACTTCTCAGATTAATTTTCTTATTAAACATCATTTCAAATCAGACTCCAATTATTATTTTTTAAACATAATTAAATTGTTGTAATACTCTGTTTTTGGAATCGAACTTAAGATCACCCGGAAACCCAATTTTTTTTCTAATAAAATATAACAAAAATCCACTTATTAATACAAGGAAAAAAGTATTAGAGAAGAAAATATTTACTATTTAGATTTTTATCTTTTACTGTTGGATTGGTTGATAAAAAGAAAAAAGATAAAAGGTATTTTGAACTTGACCTTTCCCTTTACGGCCGTCAAAATTTTAAAATTAAAAAGTTTGACCTTTGACTTTTTTAATCTCTTTTATTTTATAAACCCAAAGTCTAATTATTCCACCTTTTCTTGTAAGATAATTTATTCTTACGTTTTTCTTAGTAAAGACCCTTCCCTTCACATTGGTACGATGATATCGTTCGATACGAAGCCTTTATGGTTTTATTTTTTGGCTTTTTTCAAAATACCTCATATCGATTAGATATTGTTTATGTTTATTAACTTATGATCTTTCTTATTTTGATTCGATGCACTTTGTGCCACACCCAATAATTTTTATTTCTAACAAAGTTTTACCGTGTCTCTTTTTTTATTTCATTGTGTTAGTGGCTCATAACATCATGTTATTCGGCATTCATTCACATCCTCCTTATCGATACGATATTTTACATTTTATACGAGTACCCTCTCGATTTATTTTCGCTTCTTCCAAAATCCTTTAATTCAATTAGATATTGTTTATTAACTCATGATCCTTCCTATTTTTAATCGATGTAGGACTTTAAACGCATACCCGACACATTGTATAAATGGATGCAAGAAGTATTATCCTATACTTATTTAAAATATATTTTTCAAAAAGTATCTAAGAGTTTGTTTGATAATCATTTTCAAAAATAGTTTTGAATAACTAATTTTGAGAGTAATGTTTTATATAATGAAAGTTTATTTAGAACTTGAAATATCTTTAATCTATTTTCAATATTTTAAAAGTAATTTTTATAACTAACATTTTATTTTTAATCATTCTATATTTTTATAAGATTGTTTTTTTTTTTTAAAGCAAAGTCAACTATATATTCTCTAAAAACACTTTTCTTTTTAACTTTAAGAACCAAAAAAAAAAAAAAATGTAATACTTTTCATTAAATAATAGAAAATAAAATAATTAGAAACCTTAATAAGAGTGACAATTTTGATTCACTTGAGTTCATTTCATTCCCTAATGATCACTCACCGATTTGAGTCCCTTGTAATTATATCGGAGGATTTACTCATATGTTAACCTCAAGGTCTTTTCAGATTAGTCGGGATTTACTTGGCATTTATAATTATAAAATAAAATAAAATAAAAAATAATTTGAAAACATCTTAAAATTACTTTTTTAGTGGCAAATAAGTAATCTAATCTCTCACTCTCTCTTAAAGGAAACAAGACATGTAAAATATTGGCAAAGAGCATATAGAGTTTTAATATACTTTATTTTGACAAGTGCTTTAGTTTGAGGAAAGATTTTAAAAAAGAAAAAAAAGAAAAAAAGAAAAAAGAAGCAGCCTCGTTATATTGCAGACATTTTCTTCACATTGAATTTCCTTTTCCTCCCATTGTAGGCGTCAGGTAGGTTCACATGCACTTGGACAAAATCCAAGGCAGAAAAAGAAAAAAAAACCAGTGGGAGGACCTCAACCATGACTTACAAGGTCCTTAAAATTGACCATTTATGATAATGAAGCTTCGTTTTGTGTTTCTTTTGACTCCCAAAATGGGGGGTGGTGGTGTTTTGGTTGGAAACTGATGCAATATTTTTCTCACACCCCCTCCAACCCCAAACCCATTTCATGTTTATGAGTATATTTATAGATTTGGAGTTGTTGTCTTGCTTTTAGGAAGTGGATTGCGCCATTCATCAGCTTTATGTATGTATTGTTTTTGGAGGTTTTCTGGGGGGTGGGGGTTTGAGGGGAAATTGGAATTGGGGAGGTGGGGATGTTGACGGCTGTCTTTGGGACTTGAAGCATATTTATATGTGGGTTTTGATTAAATATCTATTCATTCATTCATTCATCATTCTTGAGTTATTCTGCATTAGTTTTTGGGAGATGAGAGAGAGAGAGAGAGAGGGTGTTGGAAATGGGTGGTGTTTCTGATATTAATTCTGGAGTTTTGAAGATTTGGGTTTAAAGAGCCAGAGCTACTTTACAGTTTGAGGAAGCTCTTCATCATCATTCATCTCCTCTGGTGAGTTCATTGATCATCAATACACACAGTTGCTTCTCTCTCTCTCTCTCTTTTTGTTTCTCTTTCTCTCTCTTTCTTATATTAATATGCACAATTCCCTCCCTTTCTCTTTCTGTTTCTTTCTCTCTCTTGCCCACTCTCCTAATGAGTAAAATTTGGTTCCCTGTTTCTCTCTCTCTCTCTCTCTCTCTTGCCAACTCTCCTAATGGGTAAATTTTGGTTGTGTTAAACATGATGATTCATGATTATCAATTTCACACACAAATCATTTTAATTTTAGTCCTAAAAAGGTTATAGGTTATTTTTCAAGTTTTAAAATGGTTTGAGTTATTTCTCCAAATACCACTTTAATTCGTTTCTTTTAACCACATATCCCTTCCCTTCCCAGCCATCCATTGATTGTATTCCAATACCAAAAAACCCCAACAATTTATTTTTTTAAGAATTTACTTTCTTCTCTCTCTCTCTCTCCTGTATAATGAGGTTAGCTAGAACGGCATGATGGCTTGACTTTGATTTTGATTTTGGTATATTTGAAAGAGCAAATGTCAAACTCCACTAACCATTTCTACACTCATTTGACAGGAGGGTATTATTATTATTATTATAATTATACATCAAATGGAATTTTACATCAGACAAAATTAAGCTTCTATCCCTGTTCTCCATTTCACCCTCCTTTTCAGCCTTCAATTTTACACATGTTTGTAGTGAACCCTTTAAATTTCTGTTATCCCTTATAATAATTCAGTCTCTTTTCCATCTAATTCATTCATCACAAATGTTAGGCCCAAAAGCTACGCCAGCCCCACCTCAACCCTACTTTTACGGGGTGGGGTGTAATCAAATGAGTCAAAGCAAACTCGAGCTCGACTCAATTAAAAAACTCGATCGAGCTTTTTTTTTTTTTAATGTTTAAAACTCAACTTCAAAAATAGTAGAGCTACTCAAACTTAATAAGGCTCGAATCAATTAAAAAATTAATAAATAGTTATACTCAAACTCGACTTGAAATCAACTCAAGTTCGACTCGATTAATAAAATAATAAGGCTCGATTAAGCTCACGAACAGCTCGAGTCAGGTATTGTTATATTCGAACTCGACATGATTAATTCCAATAATTCGAAGCCGAATATAGTTCGAAAAGAACTTGTTGAGTCGCAGTATTGTAACTCTAAGTCTAATTCGAATCGACAAATAGTAAACTCGTGAGCTGAAATAGTATTGTAACACTCGAACCGACTCAATGCTCTACTGACAACTTCCAAGCTCGAACTCGGCAGCTTGACTCGTTTACACCCCGAACCCAACTGAGTTGCCTCGGCCTGAATTCTATCACCCGGTTCGCCACACCAGGCCTTGATGAGCTGACTCAGTGAACATCTGTGACGATCTTTTTCAGGTTTATCAGGAAGACAATTGCTTCAAACAGAGAACACATCAGAACCCATTAGACATTCAGATGACACAGTAAGGGTAGACCCTTTAGACCATTTCAACAAGTACAAAGGCGGTTTCGACATCACAAACCAAAGATTACTGAGGTAATACCCTAAAACCCTGAAAAAAATTTAAATTTTCCAAATGTCATCATCGATGAACAGTCTAATAAGATCATTTGCACATAAATCCTGAGTTTCAGTAGCATGAAATGTGTTAAACTGGATCATTATTTTGTACAGTCAAATCATATTTACCGGTATACCGCAGCCATCGGAGTTGTGTGGCTTCGAAGTGTGGTATCGGATATGGAGGATTTCTGTGGTGACCACCTTCTGGGTGTAAAAGTGGAAACAGAAAGCTGAAGAAGAAGAAGAGATTTCCTGCTACAAGCATTGCTATCTACATATTATCCTGGCTTCATTCTTCACAATCCTGGTAATGTAAGTCATACGGATGAAGCTTTCTTTTTTTCATTAGTCTAAGGTGGCAGATTTTCTTTTTTTCTTTTTTTTTTTTACTTAACGTTAAATAATTTTGCTTTGAATAAATAGCTTAATGTAATTAAGTATTTAATCGTTATTTTCCTAAAAATCAATTTTATTTTTTTATCTAAAATTTGGAAAGTAGATAAATTTTTAAATAAAATTTAACAATATATATGTTTTTATTTTATTGAAGATAAAACGGATTTATGAGAGTTTCAATTGGAACATAAAGAATATAGATTTTTTTATATTATAATATCAAATTTTTTTCTAAAAGAAAAAAAAAAATTCAAAAAAAGCATTAAGAAAAAGCCAAAAAGCCGAATTTTTTGGTGGTATTTGTTTTTGGTTTTTTGCTGAAAGCAAAATATCTTTCAGCATTCAACTTGTTTGTTTTTTAACTTTTTCATGACTTATTATTGATTTTTTTAAACTTTTTGTTGAATAGCAAAAGCCAAATAAATATTTGGCTTTTTGACTTTTTCTTAATGCTTTTTTTGACTTTTTTTTATTAAGAAAAAACTATGTATTTTTTATGATCCAATTGAAACTCTCATGATCCGTTTCATGGTAATTAAATAAAAGCATATATATTTAAAATTTAGATAAAACTCAAAAGAATGACTTTTTTTAGAAAACGACTAATTACTTAATCCTACAAGATTATTCATAACAAACGTCTATTCAAAGACTAAGTAAAAAAACACGCTACCTTTCTTGGCTTTCTTTTTTCTATTTAACAAAAAGTTTAAAAAATTCAACAATAAGTCATGAAAAGGTTAAAAAACAAATTGTCTTAAGTCTGAAAGTTACATAGCTTTCAGCAAAAAGCCAAACAACAAACATCACCTAAGTACTTCTTTTGATAAATCTGAATTAGACTATATATGAAAAAGGTATGACTTAGGACTTACTCGTTCATTGCCTGATGATGATCTACAATCCCGCTACATTTGCAGAGCGCGGCCGGATTGGCCCTCGAGGAACGCACTCCATTCCGCAGCTTCAACGGTGGACATCAGCCATTGAAACGGCGACAATGCATCAGGGACAATCTACAACACAACAGGCAATGAGAAACATAAGAGAGAATTTGTGAAACAACTGGGTGGTTTTCAAGCATCAAACTTTCTCACCTCCACATCCGATCAACTTGATGATGAAGCTGCAGATATAGAGAGAGAAGCACGGAAAAATAGGCGGTTGATCAACAAAGGCCTGAATATAGTGTATATAATAACCACTGTGATCATTTCCTTGAACCTGGTTGCTGTCATTGCTCTTCAGGTTCGTGCATTGCCGAATCAGTCTGCATTTATAGGCTTTGAGTTCAATATCAATATTAGAATCTGAAAAATAACAAAATTTTCTCATACTGCAGTTTCGGGTTTCTGTGTTCAGGAGGGCAGTCTAATGGTAAGTAAATTTCAGATCGCCCATACGCCAGTAGGCTCTGTTTGGGATCGGGATTAACTAGGAGAAAGAAAAATACCAAGAAAATGATTTTTATCATGTTTGTTTAATATGGAAAATCTAAAAAATAAAATATAATCAAAATTTTACATATTTTTAGATTTCTTAGTCCTTATATAAGAGATAAACAAATAAAATGAGTTTGAAGTAACATATAAAATTAATTTATTAAGTTTAAACCTAATTTTTATTTTCCTTCAAATTTTCTTTCCTTCAACTTTTCCTCTCTATTTTATTTCTTTAGTACTTTCCAGGTTCCATTGAGCCTTAGTGTTTAAGGATCTAAGCTTTTCTGATGCACTTCATTTTTTGTTTTCATAAACAGGCTCATTGTGTTCTGCTGGGTTCCTAACAATTCTGTGCTGGTTTTCCTTGCTATACTTTTTCCTGAAAAGTGTTTCTCTCCTTTTTCTCAACTAGATTTTTTGTTCTGAAAACTAAGAAAATAATTGAAAGAGAAACTTTAAGTGTAACAATGGAAAGGAAATTGTTTACTTTCAGTTTTGCGGGCGATACATGTACAGCTCTTGAAGATTTCCAACAAGATCCGTATAACAGCAGTCTGAGCTCAATCCTTCCATGCAATGAATTGCTTTCTGCAAAACCAGTCCTGTCAGATGTTAGTGCAGGGATATATGATCTTGTAAACGAGGTAAAAATCGATTAGTTCTGAAGTAGAACTTTTAATGCAATACGAGTATGCCGTCCAAACATGCACATAAATTACTTATTCACTGTGCTTTGCTTTCTACTCTATGAAAACTACAGGTGAATCTGGGGATACCTCCTCTGCAGCAAACAATGTCTCTAAACCTCATTTATGTCTGCAATCCTTTCTCGGCACCACCAGAGTACAAATACCTGCAAGGAAACTGTCCAGAAAATACAATCCCAATTGGAGAAATTCCTAAGGTATGTGTGAAATGGATAATGACAACTGAGACTACTTCATAACACAATCTTTTCATGACAACTAGACCATTGTAAAGTTTTTTACATTGTATATATTCACTGACTTTCTATTTTGATCCCCTCAATAATTTTCTGTTTCTTCTTATTTTGTCAAAGGCATTGAAGGTATTCATCTCCACTAGCAACTTTAAAACAGTGGAAGCTTACACAACTTCGATCCAGAACCTACTGAATGCATACCCGGGTATGGAAGATCTGGTAGAATGCCAGACAGTTAAGGATGCATTTTCGGAGATACTTATTAAACATTGTCAACCATTGAAGAGATATGTTCGGATGGTTTAAGGTAATGGTTTTTCTGTCTGTAATTATGGTAGTTTTGGTTCTGGTCTGGACAACAAAAGCTCGCCATGAGCGAAACTATCATTCTTCGGATGGATCAGTGAAACACCACATCGCAGCAGCAAATATGCTGGACTCTGGAATGGCTAATGCAGGTAACGGTAACACAGATCATACTTTGGTCTAATAAATAGCAATCAGTAAGATTATAGAAGGAAGGCATACAGACAAGCAAGTTGTAGAAATACCGGACTCGGATCAAAATACAGGCCAGGAAAGAAATTCTAGGAATTAGATGCAAAGAACAAGTTTGCATACAGGAAGTACACAAAGAAGATCAAAATATATAGAAGAATAAAGAGATGATGGTATTCTATAGAGAAGACCATACTTGTGTGAATGACAAATTCTTGTACAAAGAGAAATATAGAAAATACAATTTTTCTCCTTTTTTTTTTGTTTTGTCAGTAATCAACTCCGAAAGAATGTAAGGAGATTTGTCGCTAAATAATATACCTAGTTAAATCAATTTCACGTAAGAATTACGCATCCATAAGAGCAGCTTAATATTTTATCCACATAAATTTTCCTAATTACAGAAATTATTTGATAATCCTAAGGGAAGACAAATTATAATATACTGAAGTTTGAATAGGGTAAGAACATACCCCTTATCTCAGCCAGCTAAGTCTGAAATGATACCACCTATGTAAAGTCTCAGGCTCAAATCTCTGTGCAAGTATCCAGACTTTGGCCCCTTACAATTATCACAAAAATTAAAGCCACAAACCTAAACTTTCCCCTGAAACCTTAGGAGGTGGAGATTGCCAACTAGAACTTCGCATCAAAATAAAAAGAATATATTAAACACTGAAGCGTCACATCAAAATAAAAATAATATATTAAACGCTGAAGCGCGACATCAAAATACAGTGTATTCCTTTGTTCTAGTGAAAAAAATAGAGACCATTTGTGATGATTTATACTCAAGAAAGGTAACAGTACAGCCTACAGAAAATAGAAAAACTGTAAAGAACACCAGCTGTAAACTGTGTATAGGAACCAAAGAACTAGGTGGATCTTATCTTCAAACCTCCCAGAGGATGCCAATCCCATTGGTAACCATGAGCAATTTCTCCAGATCTGAAGAGACAGCAACAAACTAGAGCAGCAAACAATTGCCTGAACTCCAAGTCATTAACAATTGTCTCAAACCTCTGCACTTATATTAAGGTAAAATTGCCAGGATGAGGTTCTAGAATGCATTTCATTAAAATACAGAGTAGCTATTAGGGAAACTTATTTATTTATTATGGTAAAACCATACAAGTTTCTGACATGATGTCATAGTGGATTGTATCAAAAGATGTAAGCTGTAATTTCTTCAAGGTTACACAAAATAGGGGATAAAAGCTATATGGCTTCCACAAGATTAAAAGGAAAAACTAGGAAAAAAAGGGGGATAATGCTCCAGAAAGAAGCAACACATTTTTTTTAGGATGTAATGATGTCATCTTCCACATGAAGCATTGTACTATTCCAGACCACCAGGACAGAAGAAGCCAAACTCAAACGACATGCTGAGCAAAAGAACAGGGCTTCAATTCAAATTGCCTGCATCCTGTGAAGAATAACAATGCAGTTGCAAGAACATAAAAGTTAACTACTAAAGGTAAGAGGAAAAATGTTTAACAAAATGATAAAAAACAGACCTCTAGAATACAATTTGATATTTCAGAGGGGCTTAAGAGCATCGTGAACAATGGACCTAAAAGTGTGGGCCTTCAGAAATTTACATGATTGCATGCTTTTAACGTGTCCTTGTAAAACAAATAAATCTATATGCTATGAACGGAATTCTAAACATGAATAAATTTATATATTTTATTCACTGTCCAAGTCCTGATTGTCTTGAGGAGCAACCAATACAACTGTCAACTCTATAGATTGAGAAATATATATGCACATAGGCACACAAAAATGTACACAACACACATATAGTGCAAGAACAAACAAAAAATTTGCTAAAATTGTTGGCCAACATGCATATGTCAAACTATTACAAGAATCAACTATGGATCAAGGAAAGTCCTTCTCTTGAAAATAATAGAAAAGAAAAAAAAAATTTCATATGTTTAAAAAGGAAGGAGGGTGTCTTCTATTTAATGAATGAATAAAGAAGAATTGGGAACCTGTGTCCGTGATTTTTGTAGTAAGGAATAATAGGAGAGACTGATGAGTGAGAGTAAAAATCCTTCACATATGTCTAACCTAAAAAACCCTGTGATTTGAGACATCCCATGGGCAGTATGACCAACATTGCGGAATGAGAAGCTTATACTTCTATCCCAAATAACTGCATGTGGTACACATATGATAAAAGAGGTGGGCATTCCCTCAAGATGGAAAGCAAGTAATGCATGCACCAAAACTAGTAAAAGTCAAGCCAAGCATGCAACAAATGTTGACAGGCAAATATAACACAATGGACAACCTGATAGTTCATCATTCCTATGGTGATGGGTGGCTAAGATCAAGTCACCTATAGCAATGATGAAGTGAAACATCATAAGATGGGGAAAGAAGAAAAAACCTAGATATGGTATAAAGACTGCGTAATGCAATCAGGAGCAGTACAACCTGCTTGAAGTACCCATCAGCACCATGCATGAAAGGAAGTGGATGCACCGCTCAGATGTATGTCAACAAAATTTATTCCCAGACCTTGAAGGTCTCATAATGGGCTGGGATTAACATTTATCATCATTGCACCAAAAAATGAAAAAAAAATTTCACTACACAAAAAGGGCAATCAAATTTATAAAAATTATGTGGAGAAGACTCATTTTTTTAAAACCAAATACAACCATCTAAAAATAATAATAAAACATGCAAGGTCCTTAAATAATCCAAATCTACAACACTTCAAGCCATCTAGGTGATATTCAAATGCTGTGCATGAGGATGAAGTGATCTAAAAAAGGACAAGTTGCACACAGACCATCTGGTACTTGCACATGTGCACAATGAAATTCCGGAGGAAGATACTTTTCAAATCATATATAAAAAGAAAATGTCCATGATTTGTGGGTAATTTTCCTGAAAGGTTGAACATCCATTAAATACAAATTTAGCTATGTTAATCGCAGAAAAAACCAACTTGAGGTATTAGTTAGAAACACAGTTGAATAAAAATAGCACAAATACATGACTTTCCATTTAATGTAACTTATCCCTTTGATGTAAATATCTGCTTCCATCACATCTCTCATCTTTCTTATTCACTAATGATAACAATAACAACTTCACACATATTATACAAGCAAAATGAATTCTTTTCAACAACTTCGTACATAACTAGTTTCATATAAATATCTTATAACTTTATTTGAAATTAATATTTGAAGGTACAGATGCAGCCAAAATTACCGTATTCGAAATTAATATTCTCTCCAAACCCATTATTTGCCCTTTTTTTTCCAATAAGAGCTGTTTCACCCATCTATCAAAGTTCCAATTTATATTTGAAAAGGATCAAATCCACTTATTGTGACTAAGAGCCACCAACAATGGTCACTAAACAAGTTCGTTTATGCAGCATTTGGTTATTAAGAAGGCGTGGAATAGAGAGGAGGAAAAGAAACAATTAAATCACAAATTGCTGCCCTAAAACACTTAAATAATCATTTGTAGAACATTTTAATTAGATGCAAATTACCTCATGAGAAGTTGGATTATTTCCTCCTTCAAGGTTGGAAACCCTCGTCTCAAGATTTTGAAACTTCTGCTCCAACTGCAATGAAACAAAGGAAAAAGAATCTTTAAATAACATATATTCCGTTCGGTAGCTAAGAAAGTGTCAGGAAATAAGCTAACACTGTTTGGAATGCAAGAAACATAGCAAAACAAAAGGGGCTGAATAAAAAAACAAAATCAGGAAAATTCCAATTTTCGAATGAACATAATTTGCAGGAAGGAACAAAGAAATCTTAGTAAATGCTTGAATTTTTCCAAAGTAACCAAATTATAATGGAACTCATTTCAACAAATACCAACGCAAAATTCCATCCACATCTGTTTGATTTAGTCCGATTCAAAAAAATAAAAAGAAAAAGCCCCAAAAATTCAAATTTTCCCTTTTCTTTCTCCCAACTTTCTCAGAAAGTGAACGAAGAAATAAAATGTAGAGCATAGAATTTGTACTTTTAAGTGCAATGCAACAAATAAGACAAAGAAAAGTGAAATTAATCAAAATTCTGAAATCGAATTTTCATAATTTTGAGAAGTAAAAATGCATGGGTTATGGAATTCTTCTTTTGATTTTCTCAGAGGATTCTGGGAAACCAAAAGGAGGGGGAAAAAAAAAAACTCACATCGTAGGAGAGGGAAGCGGAATCGGTCCAGAGATCTCTGAGGGAGAAATGGGTGATCGCAGCTCCGGTTGTAGCGAGGCCCACAGAGAACCAGAACACTCGTTTTCTCAACATTTTTCCCAAATTCTGTACAAACCCTAACCCTGGAATTGGATTTTCTCTTTCTATAACTCTATTTTTCAGCCAAAACCCAGCCCGCGAAAAAGCTTGGAAAATGGGAACTTGCTTATTTTTAAATTTGATTAAAATATCGGCAACCTCTAAAATATAGATTTTGTTTACAAATAGAGGTGGCAATTTCAATCCGATCCGCTGTAGTACCCGGCCCACCTGAAATTGTGCATTGAATGGCCATAATATATTTCCATTCGAAAATCAGATCAAATTCCGTACTGCTCTATCGCCAATTTTTTAAATTTTTAATAAGAATTTGACCTCATCCGCCTAGATTTAGGGTCATATTGGGCTACTATAATTTTGGCCCCAAAAATCAAAATAAGTCAAATTTCTACTTCATCTCTGCTTTGGCCCGACTTTAGCTCTACTCCGTCCAATTTGCCATCTATTTTATAACGCTTAAGATTCACTTATATAATAAAAGAGATGCTCCTCGCGTATAAGAGCCTTAATCCGAAATAAGGAAAGGAAGGGAAGTAGCGGTTAAGATTCATCCAATGTAATGTTTTCATGGCGAATAAAATACTCGCACATAATACAGCGAATTCGCTATTAAAAAAAAAAAGAGATGCGAGTGTTAAGAGGTTTGTCGGGAATAGGGAAGGAAGGGGTTCAGGATTCGAATTCTACTGCAAAGTGAACATATGTCCAAAATATATATATATATATATATATATTAGAGTGTCAAGATCTTTCTCTTGTATATGATGTGATTGTGATGAAATCCTACCAATGTCTCATATTCAAAAGGAGATTTATGGGATTACGAGATTAAATTAAGCATTCAAAAAGCTCGAGGTCTGATCCGAGCCTAACCCAACTCGGAGGACTAATACTTGACCCAAAATTGTTTTTAGAAGGATCAAGCCATGTGTTTTGTTTCAGGATTGATCCGACCCTTAGGCCCATTCATAGGCTCATCCCTAACCCTATATTATTTTTTTAATATATTATGTAACTCTATTTTTAATATACATGTTTATAAGTTAATTATATAAGTCAAATAAATACACAACTTAGTTGATGCATCATATTCTAAATTTGAGGAATGGGGTTTAGAATAAAATAAAATATTGGTTTTGATTCTTGGGCGGGCCGGGCTTGAGCCATATGAGCCCTGCCATGCCTATAGATTCCAATTGAGTCCATTGACTGATTAATAGGTTCATTGGTTTGAACTGAAGCCAATTTGCAGTTTCATTTCTTTGAAATGGGAATGACTGACCTATTGAGATACTTGGAACAACAGCATTACAAATTTCACATTAGCCTTCACAGCTTAAAATCATTTATCATATTAGAGCCCAAAAAAAAAGGGTAGCTTTTAAAATAGTTGATTTGTTTTTAAATTGTGCTTATCATTCGAAGTTGTACTTATATAACAAATAGAGGTGGAATCACATAGTCCGTATTAACTTAGTCCACCCGAAATTATGGTCGGATCAATTTGTTAATTTATTTGGCTCAAAAACTGAGCCAAATTTGATCCGGCTCAATCCAACCCGTCCGTCCAAATTGTCATCTAATAACAGAAATGTGTCTTTAGGAACTTTTACCCGTATCCAATATGATGGGTTGTAATACATCCCTAAATTTATGGTATTGAGAAACCAAACATGCAAATATAAACAAATCCTCAAATTGAACTGGTAGAAACCCATACTTACATATTACAAACATTTATCTTATATAGTGCTAAAAACATATGCTAGAAACAAGTTTACATCCTAATAACCATACAACAAAACATAACAAATCCATAATCAAAATACTGGAGATAGAGTCTGCTAAGCAACAAACTGACTGGGCATGTCAGTTAACTTCAACTCCAGAAGAGTTTTGTTCTGCAACACTACAGGAAGCATCTTCAACCTCTTGCATGACCTTATATCTATATCCCATAAAGCTTCCATTGCTCCTTCATCTACCTTCCATTCCTCTAGCTGCTCTAACTTCCATAGCTTAAGAACTTGCAGCTGAGGAAACCCTCCTGAGGAGCAAACCATCTTCTTCCCTGTATAAGATTTTGCCAACAATCTGAGAACTTTTAGGTTGGGAAGCTTGTCTAATTTTTGCATTAGGTCTTCTTCTAGTTCTGACCCTGATAAGGTAAGCTCAAGGAGGCTGTCTGGGAACAGAGACACCATTGATGGATCTTCAGACTCCGCGCAAAAGGCATGAGACTGCATGTCTGTCAAGACTCAATCATAACTCTGCTGATCTTCACGACTGTCAGACTGAAGATCTTTCAACTTTGAAATCATCCAACTATTGCCTGTTGAGATGGCAAAGTAACAGCCATCCCATCTTTCGTGAGATTGAAGAACTGTTCCATTCGTCCAACTGATTTTTCACCATAAACATCCAACTGAGACCAAGAGGTTAAAGGAAGAAGATCCATAATTTGTTCGAGATATAGTTTTGATATAAAAAACTGATTGTCCGCAATTGTCAGTTGCTGTACATCAGATCAAACGAGGATAATGTTGATGTTATGGCGCTGATGGTCGGCGCAGTTTATACCTTGCAAATCAAAGACAGATAAGAACAACAAGAATGTCATCTGTGCCTGAGATACCAGTTATTTGTTACCACTTCTCAGAATCGTCGAATGGTTTTCAAGATTCACTGTCTGTGAGAAAACAGTTATTTGAAACATCACACAAGAATGCTATACCTTCTCCACTCGCTTCTTCTCATATTTAAGATAGAAATCAGATAACTCTCCATATAGCTGTGAGAACCAGCTTTTTGAGTGTTGTTACGATAAAGATCAAAGCCATATCGTCTTGTCAAGATGATTTGAAAGACATTTAATCATGTCAACCCACTCAAGAATAATCAGATATTTTGATGATCAAAAACACAAAGCATCAAGAAAGATATTTTGATGTCCCATTGAGTTTATTTTGTCACTGAACCATTCCACATCAACATATTATGTCTTCTGCAATATCTTCCGAAAGTCAGAGCCTCGCCATCTGGTCTTTACCAAACTCTGCAATCCGCAATACAGATCATCTTCGTTGATTTCAAAACTGAAACAGATCTGAAATGAAAGATATCGCTGTAATGCAATTATAAATCGTCATTGGTCTGGACAAAGAGAATCGTTATTGGTCTGATTTTAGTCTCCGCAAAACATGAATCTTTCGTTACAATAACGTTTGGTCACAATTCGTGTAATGGCAACCTCACAATATTGTCTCACATCTCCCTTAAGCTCAGCATTCTATGGATGTTGTTTCATCTTGTCATGAGGAACAAAACAGTTTCTGCTGTTCCCATAACTAATAATGATATTGAACATCTCTCTGTTTAGCCACCTCCATTGTATTATAAAATCATCTTATTCTATTTGATGTGATCTGGGAAGGTTCACTAGTCATCTCAGAAAACTGTCAGTACATCTCCATAATCCATGAGAGATTTTACCACATGAACATTATTCTTTCATTGTCTTTCCTTCCAAGACCATACTGTTGTCGATACCTTCCATGAGGTCTCTGAAAGGTCATTCAACTGAATAGTAGACGCCCAAACATTTAAATCGGAATGTCTATAATGCTTTATTTAGTTATAGATTCAGCTGGCCAGTGTTATCTCTCTTCCAACACTAATATTCATAACTGAAACACAGAAAAATTTGATCTTCTGAGTACTCTCTCATTTTTACTGTAATGTATCACGCCAAAAGCACAAACTGTGTCTGGTTTGATCTTCCGGCCTCGGAGAAGATTTGGCTTCAGGTCATCTTTATTCTATATATCAGGAAGTTTGAGTTCAAATTTCGTCCGAGAGGTCTATGATCTTGAAGGTATGTTATAGTCCATTTTCCTGCTGAAAGTTAGAGATATCAATGGCTAAAACCTGAAAACATTCTCCCAGTTAGTCCAACTGACTTTCTTCGCTGTTCGTTTTCATTTGAACTGGTCAACAATATCCACTGTATGGGAACACAGCAGTTCTTCCATCCGGCCATCCTCTGTCATCAAATTTTCTTCTGATTCTGTCTTATAAAACCATTCATCGTTCAAACTATGTTCGGACTATTCATTATTTCTTTACTGGAAGTAGTTTGCATCCTATTAGTAGAGCTGTAATTTTTCTATACAGGAGAAGAAACAATACTATTACACCTGATTATAATGAGCTCAGTTTCAATCCAGTCTGTTTCGTAACCGGACACGAGTACTACTACTATACTGGAATACAGGTGGTGGAAGACCTGCATTTTATTTATAATCCATTCCAGCTTCTTGTGAAGTTGTTATGATTATCATCAAAATCAATCACATCCTCCTCACTTTGCTTCTGTGATGTTGATATTAGTATGATAAATGATAAATCTTCGACATCATAGGCAACGCTCAATGCTTTTCTCTGAAGTGACTAACTATGGATCTGTCTCAGCTGCTTTTGGATCCATTGGAGCTGTTCTTCAGCTCCAATCAGAGCCACTGGTTCTTGAACAAGCAGAGCAGTCAGTTTCTCTATAGCCCTTGAAGCAACACTCTTGGTCATATCCCCCACATCTTCCCACCACCTCATCATGAAGGACATCTTTCTGAACTTTTCATCTTTAGGTAAGTCTACAAACCATGGCTGTGGCCACCTTGAACTTTTCTTAGAAACTCCTTTCTGATGTCCAGGATTCGCTACATATATGTTCCATCTCCATGGTAACCTTATGCAGATCTAGATTGTCCATATCAAAAAACAACCCGCCTCTCAAACTCCTTATAGTCTGCTCTCCTGCTAATGAGCTCCTCCATGACATCCACTGCAGAACTGGAAATGGTGAGAAGTTCCTTCACCATCCCACTGTTACCCGGCTCATCTGATTCAAAGTCTTTTAGAAAATCATTCATCAACCTGAACTTATCTTGAATCCGCCTAGCCTTCTTCTTCATTTTGGAATAAAGTGCCTTCTGATCTAGCAAAGCTGTACCTCCCTCTATGATTTCTGCACTGTGATGAGGATCTAAAGAGGAAAACTCAGAAGGGCTGGGAGCAGGAAGAGCAGAGAGCTTACCTTTACTCAATTCCAGCTCCTTGTGAAGTGGGTCATCATCAATGACAGCAACTTCCTTCAGACTTCCTTCTGCTTTCTGTGCTATTGATTTGACAGAAGGTTGTCAAGGGCATCCTCCAAATCGTAGGCAACATCTCCTAATTCCGCAGTGAATTCATTGCCATCCCCATACTCAATACCCCTCAGTTCTGTTTCAATCCATTCTACCTCTTCCTCAACTCCAAACAAAGCTGCTGGTTCCTGGTGGAGCAGAGCAAGTAGTTTCTCTTCAACCCTTGATACAACACTCTTGGGCATAGTTTCTGTCGATCTGTCGGTCTTCCTCCTCATCAACTCCATCAGCTCATAATCCACTATCTTCTCGCATCTGGACAACGTGCTTGCGATCATGCCTTCTGTTTCCTGTATTTGCTTAATCGGCGCCGACCCCTCGTCCATCTCCCTTTCTTCTCCCTGCATTATATGCTTGGAAATTAAAGATCAGCAACTTTTACACAAAGGAAATCTTCTTGTTCTTGATTTATCTCATCCAAACTATTAAACAATCTTCCTCCCCATCTATATAATCATCATCATCATCCATAACAAAACTAAGTCAATGGTCTCTCCAAGACCCTTTCTGTGTTGAAAACATAGGTTTCTCTCAGGCCTTTCTGGAATTTTATAACCCCAGCTGTAATTGTTTGGGGCATATTAAATTTCCATGGCTTCCAACAAGCCTTTAGACTCAAATTGTAGTCAAGAAACCATCAATCTAGTTTACAAATAATAAATAGAATTACTTGTTGACTAAGAATAGTATTGGATATGACCCAATTTAGTAATTGGCCCCAAACCCATGCTTTATTACAAAAGAATTGCTAAATTGTGACATGATTCAATCTCACAATAGTATATTTCATCAAGCTCATAATCCATCATGAGTTCAAAATGAAATTATGTTTGTTCTTTTATTTAAGACAACTAAATACTTTAGTTATAATGTAGTAAGTTGTCCTTAACGAGACTCGAACCCGAACTCCTTCCTCCCTCTGCTGGTATACCCTGACTTATTCATTTATGTATAATAAAAAGTTTTCAAAATATTCTTTATGTTTTTAATTATTTCTTGAATGCTACAAACCAAGACTATACACATTTTCAAATTTGTTGGGAGGATTTTGGAAGGTTAGAAGTTAATTTTTTTTAAAATAAAAATTTAAAGGATATATTCTTACAAAAAATTTAATGTGGGCAAAGTCTTAAAATCAAGTTTTATCAGGAATCCTTTTTTTTTATTTTTGTTTATCGAAGTACTGATACTAATTAATATTCAATAAGTAACTGATCCATAAAATATTTTTGATAAAATAAAACTGCTGCAATTTTGACATATGGGTAGATATTGCGGGTGAAGATATTGGGTTTGAAGAAGCGCCATTAACTTCATATACCATGGATGCAAAAGGTTTCATTTTTCTTTTCCTGAACTTTCTCAGAAAGCAAACAAACGAAGAAATAAATGTAGGGACAATGGAACTTGTTGTTTGAAGTGCCACTGCAACTTAAAATACAATCAAGATTCTGAAATCGAATTCACAAATTTTGAGTTGTAAAAAGCGGGTAATGTATTCTGGCTTGATTTTCTGGGAAAGCAAAAGGAAGAGAGGAGAAAAAAAGAGACTCTACATCGTAGGAGAGGGAAGCAACCGGTCCGAGATCGCAGCTCCGGCTGAAGCGAGGCCCACCGTGAACCAGAAAACTCGTTTTCAACATTTTCCCAAACGCTGATGCGTCTCCTCTTCTGTGGCTGTTATGCATTTCCTACCAGGCAAGAGAGTTTGACCGAAACAATTTGTTTGAAAAATTATTAAATTACTTAAGCCTAAATGACACTAAAGGAAGTTCATAACCCTGGTTGTCATCATCGACAATCGGACCATAAACCGTGCTCGTCGACCATAACAAATGACAATCGCTTTTAAAATCATTAAACACCGTCAGCACATGCACAAACGACACCGCCTTTATAAAACCCCCCTGACAAGAATTTCCGTGAGTGCTTTTATTCATTTTCATAGTTTTTCTTCTCGTCAGCCACAAGATATACGCCGATTCTTCATCATATTCGTTTTCATTGCTACTTCGCTTTTAATCAAAAGCTTTTCCCGATCAGAATTTGACTCATGACTTTGTCGAATAATTGCTTTCGTTTGTTATTTTTGATTTCTTTTACGCGACTCCAGCTTTACGTCACATTTTCTAATAATGTTGTAATTCTATTTACGTCACATCTAATACGTATACTGTGGATAGGAACAAGTATTTACCGGATTTTTTTTAAAACTGATGGGATGTAAATGATTATTTAGGATCAAGCGGTCTGGGTCGCTTTTCTTTTATATTGCACAAAGATACTTCCAGCCAGACTTAGTGAGGGCTTTGGTTGTATTCTTTGCTATTAATATATTTCATTATTTATTCATTAAAAAAAAGATACCACATTGAAAATGAGTTAAAAAACACAGTTTCTATAGCAAGTATGTAATCTTGTTCACCTTAGTCACAACATTGGAATATTTACCCTTTCCACAATTGAGTTTCCACACATATGAAAAAACATGTCAAAACTACAGGTAAATCATCATGATTATGATTGAATTTATCAAACATTCCTAGTGGCTTAAAATGGACTTCTAGGACTCCGTAAACTTTCCCCAACAAAATAAAGGGAAAAATCAATGTTTGGCTAACAACTTCAAACAACCTTCTACGTGAAACCTTTTGTTGGGAAGCCCATTTCCAAGTTGTTAAAGGGAACTGACTTCATGAACTGGATTATGTGCAAGCCAGGATCTCTCATTTCAATGACTTTCTTTGCTTCTCATATTTATTCATTAAATCATATTCAAAACACTAATGTCAGCTTTCTTTACTACTCCATACAACCATTTAATCATGTTTGTAGTGGATGTATACGAGACAACAACAAAGGTAATAAAAAAAGAAAAGAACTATTACCAACAATCCACCATTACCACCAACAACATGATTCTCTTTAAGAAAGATGTTAAACATATTTTACCAAGGAGCCTGATATAACCAGATCCATCATCTAACCAAAGCTCAGATCGCAAAATTCCATGTGCAGTGGGAATAAGGTCTTGCCAAGCACTCACTCTTACAAATCCCAGTAGCTTATGGTTGAATTTTAATGGTTGAAGAACCCCAACAAGCTATGTTTTTTGACTTAATTTAGGGACGATTTCCTGTGTTTTTAAGGTTTCATCCAAGGTTTAAACTAAAAAGTCTAGAATCCATACTCTGGCTCCCAAAGTAAGGGCTTATCACATTTCAGCAGCCTTGGCCCTCAGAAGTGGGTCGACACCACTGGCCGGGCCCCATTCCTTCATACAATCTCTTATATTTTTAAAGGCCCATTATTGTGACTATTGGGGTTCTTTTGCTCCCCAAAATTAGAGGTTTTTTGATAAGCATTTGAATGTTGAACACCAACACCACTGTTAAATAGGTTATGATCTAAAAAGTGTTCTCTGTGGCATTTAAGAGCATTTAGGCTCTTCATGAATTTGAGTGCATTTAGAATCCAAACACACTCATTTTCAAGCTAAGGCTATTGAGACTCAAGCTTTAAATAGTAAACCAAAAAAGAGGACCAAATCCACACAAAAGAAACATTGGTCAATGGACCATCTCAGATTTCTCACGCAAACTCTTCTTCAATGAACTCGGGCTGAAATTCAACCATGTCTCAAAAGTTTGACACGCAATCGCTAACTCGCACATTAAGCTCACTCCCAAAGTGTGGTTCTTCGAATTCTCCTATTGTTATAACAGTTACAAAATTTAATAAACCAGACTCAAGTTCACCATAAACAAAGATCATACCAACCACACCACCTATGTTCCCAATCTACACAAAGCCAATCTCAAATCCACCTCACTTGACTCCATGTTTCCCTAAAATCCTAAACCCTAAACCCTAAACCCCAAACCCTAAATCCTAAAACCCTAAACCCTAGATCTCTAAACCTTAAACCCTAAACCCTAAACCCTAAACCCCCAAACCCCAAACCCTAAAACCCTAAAACCCTAAAACCCTAAACCTTGAAACCTGAAACCCTAAACCCTAAACCCTAAAACCCTAAACCCTAGATCCCTAAACTCTAAAACCCCAAAACCCAAAACCCAAAACCTTAAACCTTGAAACCCTAAACCCTAAACCCTAAACCCTAAAACCCTAAACCCTAAACCTAAAACCCTAAACCTAAACCCTAAAACCCCAAACCCCCAAACCCCTAAATCCCAAACCCTAAACCCTAAAACCCTAAGCCCTAACTCCCTAAAATCTTAAACCCTAAACCCCCAAACCCTAAAACCCTAAACCCTAAACCTAAACCCCAAAACCCCAAAACCCCAAACCCCAAACCCCTAAACTTCAAACCCTAAAACCCCAAAACCTTAAACTCTAAACCCTAAACCCTAAACCCCAAAACCCCCCAAAACCCTAAACCCTAAACCCTAAAACCTAAACCCCTAAACCCTTAAACCCCCAAACCCCAAACCCCAAAATCCTAAACTCTAAACCTAAAACACCAAACCCCTAACCCTAAAACCCTAAACCCTAAACCCCTAAACCCCTAAACCTTAAACCCCAAACCCTAAACCCCAAAACCCTAAAACCCTGACATCCTTTTAATCTAGTAATATTTTGCTTTCTTTTGTTTTATTTTTTAAAGGAGAGAGTTAATACAATGAATTATAGTTAATTGCATTTACTCAAAATTTGAAATTGAGGACAATTTGAAATGTCATATTTTTATTTTTAGAAGGTGATAGTTTTCTTTATGATAAAGTTGATGCGAGCAAAATTTATGTAGTAAATATCGTCAGGAAATGATTCATCAAGCAAAATAAGGTGATTGAATATAACATCCATTAATGTAGTTTAAATGGTAAGGATAATGACCTCTCATATTATATAATTCATTTGGGACCATTTTGTACAAGTCAATTATGTCTGTTTCAACTATTCCCGTAATATGTTATTACAATGGAGAAATATCGGCGACCTAAACAGATGTCAAATACGCGGAGAAAAGTCGTTATCGCGCTGACGTATCTCTGGGTTGAATGCTTGAACAATTGGACTGATGATATCTCAAGGACAACCATTGACAACAAAGGTTCAAATTAGTCCTCAATTGTAAGATCCTCAAAAGTGGAAATGAGGTGACGCCCCAACTCGACATGTGGTGTCAAGTGAGGGGTCATTTTTTTTTTTCAACATAACTCAAGTTGTCTATTCATATAATGTTAAACAATTAACTTGTATATATTCAGAGGTTGATTACAAAATATATATACAAGCTCCATACATAAATGTTCAACATTTACAATATTTACACGGCTATTAAAATTTCATATACAAAATGTGACCTAAAGGTCTTCCAATGGGCACCTAGTGATGTGTGACCTTTGACTCGCCGATGATTGGCCTGGCCCGGTTTCCTCTTCACCTACACGGATTGGACCCGTGCTGTTTTACGCTAGCTGGGAATTAATACACATGGATGACCTCTACTAAGGGTCACCACTTCAATACAAATGCATATAACACATATAACATTATAGATTCTTATCATTTATATATATATACTTTTCATAACCGCCATTTCTTATCATCTTCCATATACTTTTCTTCTTGTGTCATTTCAGACTTTACTCGTTTCAGAATCGTATACTATCATCACATACATTGCTACGCTCTCTATATCGCGTCGCGCATTCTCTACATTTCGTTTGCATATACCAGAATTTTTTTATATTTCATGTCCGTGATAAACCTTAGAAGTGATGTGAAACTATAAGGGCCCAAAGGGGTCAGACATCGTGTGTGAAACAATGGTCTATAAGGGCCCGAAGGCGCTGTTATCATTGTACGAGACAATGACCATCTATAAGGGCCCGAAGGCGCTGTGGTGACCCTTTCGGGGCCACCGTGATCCAAACGGGATCTATCTCATCGACCCAAACGGGGCCTCGATATCAGAACTTGTATGTTGCAGACTTGGTTTTCCCTAATAGGCATGCCCATCTATCCCTCTACTCGTAGTTCTGCAACATAATCAATATGTATTTTATGTTCGTGATATATCTCTATTCCCGAATAATTATTGTCATTCGTACTCATATGATATGTATATACAATCATTTATTCATATCCTTACATTTTCCATATCTCAATATATGCATAAATAACTATGCTTACTCAGAGTTTCATCGTTTTATGTTTTCTAGAACTAATATGAGTTCCAATTCATCAAGTCGCCTATTGATGAATTCTTGACTCAATTGGATTTATGAGTCCAAGAACACCCGAAACGGAGTTCAGACGAAGGAGTTATGACCTTCCGAAGTTGGGGGTCATACGTAGTCAAATCCTCAATTGACGAAGGACCTGACCAGTGAAATCAGTATAACACCTCGGTCTGACGCATTCTATCTTCCTCAGGCATATTAATGGATTCTTGACTCAATGGGCTTTCCATAGAGTTCAAGAACACCCGAATCGGAGTTCGGACGAAGAAGTTATGACCTTCCGAAGTTGGAGGTCATACGTAGTCAATATAGACGAGTCGACCGAATCGACGAAATGACCCGAATTCCTCGTGAGCCTGGTCTGACACCTCGGTCCGACACCTCGGTCTGACATTCATTCTATCTTCTTCAGGTATATGACGGATCTGACTCCAATGGGTTTTCCATAGAGTCCAAGAACACCTAAATCAAGTTCACTAAGGAGTTATGACCTCCCGTCGAGGTCACACGTAGTCAAACCCGACGAAATGACCAACCGACGAAATGAGCTCACAGACGAGCTGAGCTCTACAAGACGAGCTGAGCTCTTCAGATGAGTCGAGTTTCTTCGTGACGAGGTCCGACCTCTATGACTCATGAGGTCTCGCCGACCTTCGCTGCAGATGAGGTCCGTCCGACCGCTGCGATGAGGTCCGCCGACCTTCGCCGTACGAGGTCTCGCCGACCCCACGACCGCCAGATGAGGTCCGTTGACCGGCCGCACGAGGTCCGCCGACTCACGCATGAGGTCTGCTGACCTCTGCTGGACGACCTCTATGGTTGACCTCTCACCCATTCGACTGCTCGTAGAAAGCACCATAACTCGTCTACAGTGTACTGAATCGAGAAATTCAAAAGCCTAACATTAAGTTTGACATGTGGCTACTTCCCAGAAGGATCACTTCCAAATTTCTTTATTTATGACCCAAAACTCATTCTAAGGTCCAAGAAGGACCCGAACTCGGACGAACCATCCACTGTGACTCAATTACTAATTTGATAAAAAGACCATAACTTGGTTTACAGAGCCCTAAACGAGAAATTAAATCCCAACATCAATTTCCTATTGATGGCTACAAGTTACCAGAAGGACTCACTACCAAATTCCCTTTATTTCTGACCAAACCCGCTCTAAGGTCCGGTTAATGCATGATCAAAATAGAAATTTTCCTAGCTTCAACTGGAGAACTAGACCCTTCTCAAAACACATAGACTAGGAGCCTTTGAGCTCTCCTCAACTCAACCCTACACGAAACGAAGCCTCGGGGAGTTTCCAAACCCAAAACCATACACAAAACAGCGGTTCCAACCATGTATCTAAACGTCTGCATCAAAACTAGATTTCCATACACCCGTAACTTACATACATACCATAGTTCCATACAACTTCCAAAGACATTTATCCGCACTGCGGATCTTCTTCTTCTTCTTCTTCTTCCTTTCTTCTTTCTCTCTTATCCGTATTTGCTATCCTTTCTCCAAGACCAAATGAGATATTTCTTTGGTCTTATCCTTATTTGATCTTATCCCCTTTATTTCACTTTGGTCTCCAACTTTCTAATATTTACAAATCAATTTATTATTCTTACTATAGCCTCTCAAATCTTTATTATTTGTAATTTAACTTATACATATTCCTACTTTGTTTTTATTCCTTATTTTATTCAAAATATATCGTTACTTTTATTATACCTAAACATGTTATGTTCTCGTTAGGGTATAATTTGGGTGTTACAAAATAGGTTCAAACTCTTTCCAATATGAGATGACAGACAGGTACCGGCTGCCGAACATGGCAATACAACTACATCGAGGAAATTGAATTGTATATTGAAGTTGTTCGAGTCAAGGCACAAGTGAATCGATCTGTGGGTGGCCATGTAGATTTATTGGTTTGCGAGACATTATAATGTTGTAGAATTTGACTATGTGGTCAGGGATTAATAATGATCTAGCAATCGATAATGAGTATAAGTAGATTTATGGAGACTGCGCTTTACGAAGAAGCTAATGATGAATCGATGAAGATGTTGATGATGAACTGATGAAGATGTTGATAATGAATCTAATGGAGACTTAGATGTTCAAGTTGATGGACATGTATCATCATCTCGAACTTTTAACCAAGTATCGAGAATGAGTTGTGGATATATGTCTTTGCGCATGCACCATCGTGTGATGTATCAAATAACCCAGATGCTGAGATATTAGATGAGTCATCCCCTGTTCATTATCACTTACCACCAATAGCTCAATTTGAACATGTTGAAAACTTAGGTAATGCTATTTCAAGTGCGTGGACTCCATGGGTGCAAAAATAGTAAATTTGCTATTCGAAAGGGAGAATTTGTGTCGACTCAAGTTTTTAATTCTATCTTTGATTTGCAAGAGGCTGCAAAGATTTACTCAATTAAAGCACACCAAGAGTTTGTCGTTGTTGCATTCTCAAAAAAATTGCTCATTTTAAGATGTAAGAAGGGAGAAGAATGTCAATGTCTATGGAAGCTTCGCGCTGCTGGTTAGAAAGATACTGCTATTTGTTATCAACAAATATAAAGGGCCGCATACTTATTTCCAATGCCATTAAATCCGTGACCATCATCAATCGGACTAAAATGTGGTCGTCGTCATATGTTGGCTATTAAGACACAATTGACATTGACTACGGCTGCTATTCAAGCAAGTGTGATGGAGAAATGGGGATATGAAATGTCATACAAAAAGGCGTTAGATGGAAAGCATAAATCACTTAGACAGTTATTTGATGACTTTTCTCAATCATATACATAGCTACGACGTTTGTTCTTAGCCATAGAGCAAGAAAATCTTGGATGTGTTGTAATTTGAAACATGTGACATTAATATGCCAATACCGAGAGATATTCCAACGTGTGTTCGCCATTCAAGCCATCTATTGTAGGGTTCGAACATTGTCAAGTCCCAGAATGAGTATTGATGGGCACACATTTGTATGGGAAGTATAAAGACACGTTATTGATTACTACGGGTGTGACGAAAATAATCGCTTGTTTCCATTGGCATTTGCTATTACGCATACGCAGAATATTGATAGTTGGGGATGGTATTGGCATGTATCGTAAAATAGAGTAACTTAATGACGAATTGTGTTATATCTCGACAAACATCCGTGTATTATATAAAGAATGACCTGATCCTCATCTTGGTCGGGCTCAACCATCTCGCCTATCACAGATTTGCATGCGCTATCTTTCAAGCAATTTTATGACCCGGTTCAAAGATAAAATCTTGAAGAATTTGCAGGCGTGAGTGCCTTAGCGAGTACATAACGCAAATTCAATAAGCATATGACTACAATCGGGAGAATTAATTCTCACACAATAATGGCTAGGAGGCAATCCTTTCGCTATGGCACTTTCACATGATGGAGGTTGAAGATATGGGATAATGACAACCAACATTTCGGAGGTATTTAACAATGTTCTTAAAGGAGCTCGTAGCTTACCATTAATTACATTAGTACAGTTGACCTTCTTTCGCCTTAACAGTTACTTTGTTGGAATAAGGGAACTAGGTGCTAATATATTGGCATCTGATGAGTAGTTCACTCCATATGTTGATGCTCAGATTCAGGGTTGTGTTGTTAAGATTAGTTCGATGGAAATTGTTCTTTAGGATCGCATACAAGGCCGATTTCATGTCAAGTCAAGGAGTGGTCGAATGCATCGCCTCAACTTGCATGACAAAAATGCATGTAGAAAACACCGACATATGGATTTTCATGTAGCCATATCATAGCAGCATGTCAGCATTGATGTATTGATTTTCAATTATTTGTGCAAGGCTACTACACTATGCAGTCGTACTATGATACATGGGCAAACTTGTTTCATCCAATATTCAATGAAGATGAGTAGCCTCTTTATGATGGTCCTACAATTGTACCACCCGAGTCAATGAAACGCATAGGCAATGGACATCATAAATCAACTCAATTGCATAATGAAATGGACGTTAGTGAGGGGAAAACTACTATCACATGTGGGTTGTGCAAATAACCGGGTCACAATCGGCGATCTTGTAAGAATAGAAATCAAGTTCAGTAAATGCTTGTGTACGAATGTACGAATGTAGTTGCTTTGTATAACACTTATGTACCAATGTGTATTTCTTGGATTATGAAATACTTGTGTTCGGTTATTTAAGTAAATGAGACATCAATCATGTATGTATTTATTTTAATTTATTGTTGTTGTAATTAGTAATTGCATTAATTATGTTGATACAGTCTCTCCAATGTGTTTTATTAATATTTATACCACCTTTCAAACATCCAGGTTATAGATATGGCGTTCAGAGGGCTTCATGATACAGATCCTTTGGATCCATCTGTGTTGGTATTATAAGACAGACACATGTCGCACTTAGTAGATACAGAGCGGGTATGTATTTTATTACTTATCAAATAATATTTGTAGTTGTAACATGTAATTTATATATAATCAATTATAAAATTTTGTTTCGTCATGTTTGTAGTTCTGTGAAGTACTTGACCCGATAGTAGATGAAAGCCTATGTGGTGTGGAGGATGGATATACGCATTCGTCCATACGTGATCCGCGTTGGATTTTATGGTGTATATCGCTTGGGCCACATCATGATCGACACATTTATCACTATCGCACGATGGTGGCGCCCGAGACTCACAGTTTCATGCGTCTGCTCTGAGAGATGACGATCACGCTTATGTGATGTCGCGCATCATCCTCTGGGCTCCTGTGATTAATGGACTAGCAGTCATTAGACATGTGTGCTCGATGTGGCGAAGTTGTGCGGGAAGCTGCTCGGTGTCACCCTACCTGCTGATGCTCTCAGAGGATCCGCTATCTCTATCCGGTGGTTATGTGACCAATTATCCACCCCAAAGACCTCGATGCATGAGGTCGCTCAGAGCTGAGTGCACGTGGTTTCACCTTAGAGTTGATGGGATCCTTCTTGTTTGCGGGAAGAAGGGAGTGCATGTTCATTTGTGCTTTCTCCCACCACTACGAGATTCGACATACAATACGACTTATAATCGGGGTGGCAAGACAAGACATACATATCACGAGCTATGCCGAAACAGCTTGATCAGATTTGTGAGACAGCTGTTGTATGATCGATACAGGTATGTAATATTTTTTTTTATTACATACATATTCATATACACAACACATCATTAGGTTGCTTACTTTCTGTTTATATTATATTCAGCTATGGTCTTGGGAGAGACTTCACGTGGGGTAACCCGATTTTGGGCAATCAGCAGTATATCGAGCACCACCAGTCCCTCATGCCTTACATGATGACGATGCCGATGTCGTCGATGGAGACCTAGATGAGGCCCTCGACGATGGAATACTAGTTGAGCCTGCTGTTGAGCTAGAGCCAAAGCCAGCTCTTCCATTGGGGTGTAGGTGGAGAGTACCTTTGACACGGGTGCATAACCCATCCGGTGTACTCCTCCAATATCGAGATCAACTGGATGCACAAACTCTTGATCAGGTAATGATATATGTAATAGTATATGGTTCTATAGGTAATTTCATTCATATTTACATAAAAGTTTAATGTCGTTGTAAATATAGGTCTTATGGCAACCATACATTAGAGAGTTGGTCAATTCAACTTCCGCATATATATGCTTATTGATCGTATGATCCGCGTCACCGCTATATGTTTTGAGACTGAGTGGCATCGCCTAGAGCAAGTCTTTGCGTCGCTTGGGCTACACTAGGAGATACCTCCATCTTGCTCTTATGACCAATAGCTAAGACAGAGTGGATGCACACGATCTAATAATTCAAAGAGATCATGATTTATCATGCTCCATACACGCTTTATGGATACGCGAGCGGGTAGGATCATCACGACACCCCCTATGGTGGGTATGATAGACTTCCATGATCCATATATGCAATGGTATCGTTGTATTACACGACGTTTTATGACATTACCACTCCATAGGGATGATATGAGGCTCCATACTATGTACCCTGACTACTCAAATTTTGCAAGTTAGAGTCCTTGTTTCTAAAGTGTTTTCCAAATTTGAATCAATAGATTATGTATTTATAATCTTTGGCTCGTTTCCATTTAGATTCTCGCTACGGCCAGACATATTTAGTCAGCAATGTTTATGTTACCAATCGACCAGGTAATGACTTACATCATATCAGTTAGATCGTTGTTACACCGTGATCGAGAGAAGAGCATCGTGATCGCAGATTGCTCGCCACGATCAGAGGCATCTACATCACATGGACCATCCATTAGACCTTCGGTGCCATCCACTCTAGTACGTATGCAACTCATTCGAGGTAGAGGGAGATGGAGAGTTGATCGGTGAGGTCATGGTCAAGATGGTAGCCGAGGTCATGGTCAAGATGGTGAGGGAGGTCGTGGCACAGCTGAGCCGACATTGCCTACTTTGATACCCCTCCATACTTACCCATCACCTGAGATTTTTATACCCCCACACACTTACACATCACCTTCCATACCCCCAGACACTTACACATCTTTACCATATCCGGTGTCGTTAGAGCCAACCTCCATAGCAGTAGATATCACCTTATCATCCCACCCTTTATCATCCCCTACATTGCTCCCACTCAAGTGACACCATCCTCGACCTCAGACAGAGTCGGGTGCACTTCCAATTTCAGGCATGCTCCACGCATACTGCCGAGTACTTCATCCATTAGCCTCGGCTCTATCAACTTTCAAGCCGAGATTGTAATGGACCCTATAGATCAACTAGCTATGTATTCTAGGCGTCGTCCTAAGAGAAATATAAAGATGCCATCTTGTGGGACTCATTGATATATGTTGATATTTTTATATATTGATATTTGTATACAATGCTTTTATATATTTATATTTATCACGATGACGAGGTCATAATCGGCTAGTGTTCCTCGACTAGTGTGGTTGTTTGTTATGATTCTTTGACAATTAGAAAGCTGGTGTCTTTGCCAAGATCTTAGTTTATGGTACTTGTGTTTTTTGTTTCTTTTGTATAGGTCTTAGGGCACCTGTTGTATACATCATGTATACTCTTTTTGGGGTTGCTTTGCCATCTTGCTTTACTGGAAATTCTCGCTTATAAAAATAAAATAAAAATCAAATGACAAGAGCTCCATGACACCTTTTCTAGGACACATATTTGTCTTCTTTGTTTTAGCAAATGCATAATGATCAGTCCATTTTCAAAAGAAAATGAAGCTTTTTTTTTTTTGTGGGCCAAGATACTAAAAATTAATGAACCAACATGCCGATAAAGCTCGACTAATCAAATCAAATGAAATCAACTGATCAAATTTTTAACTTCATTGATGTTTTAGTTTCGGCATATGCAAGGAATGATTTCCTATAAGTATTTCGGTCTAAAAGTCCAATTCGTAGCCTTGACTTTTACTGACTGGATTGCGATTCATGGCGAGGCTTCCAAGAAAACTATTGAGATATTTCCTTCTTCCTTCATGGGTCTACGAAACCTCAACATATTCTAATTCATTTTTATTTTTATTTTAAATTAAAAAGAAACTTAAATAGGGAGAATGATTACAAAATAGTCTAATTTTTAAACAAATACTTATTAGAAATAAATTTTATTTGATCTATTATCAAATAAATTCAACTCACCATTGAGTATTAGAAACAAATACAACTGTGAATTATATAGTTGAAAAAGGTATTAATATTATAATTCAAAAATTTAGTTATCAAATTTCTACGCATTTTAGAAATATTATTGTGCATATTTATCAATTACCTTTACAAAATTAGAAAGAAATATTAAATAATCCATCATGTGGCTTTCCTATGACCTCATCATCTTCAGGTCGTTATATACTTGTTCAATAAGTTAATATTACATCAAATACTTCTAAAGAGTCTAGTCGAGAAAATTATACCTAACTTATTATATTTATACTCAAAATATGTAATAAAATTTATATAGTATTTGAAGAATGGTATCAAATATAAACTAATGGAACCAAATTTGAAATTTTGAATTATGCCCAATTGCCGCTGTCATGAACAACATCAATTGAGAATTTCATTTCCAATTGCTACTGTCCATGACAGTGGCATTTGGCAAATTTTAAGGGCAATTGCCACTGTTATGGTTAGTGGCTTTTGGTAGTTTGTCATTTCAATACAATGGGCCCACTTACAACGACATTACGAACTACTTCTTGCACTATTTTTGTTTTTCAATTACTTAATAATTTTTTTTCAAACAAATTATTTCTTATCGAAAAACTCTAGACAAGACTCTTTTCGTATTTTGAAAAACCATATTTAGAAAAAGGTTTGGAGTCTTCACTTAATTTTGTTTTATTTTAAAAAGAAAAACAAAACAAGAAAAAAAACCCTTAAATGTGACTCCTTATAGAAAATGAGGTCTGGGAGAAATCGAGTCTAGGTCATATGGTCAAGTTACTTATTAAGAAGATATGGTAGCAAGCCGTAACACTCCTTTAAACCCCTAAAGTCAAGTCTCTACTAAACAAATTAAGAAAAATATGACTTTTGACTAATCAATTAATGAATACCGAAAACATATAATAATAATGATAAAAGAGTTCATTAAACATATAATAAATAATTAAATAAATAAATAGATGAGTGAAGTTTAGGAGAAGATTATGTACCTTTACAGTCAACCAAGAGCGCTAACAATTGAAAACATGTTAGTTCAACAAAAGGATTTTTCATAATTAGATTGGGAAACTAGTGATAGATTAAGTACCAAATTGTTTGTCAAAGATATACATAGGATGTTGGACCCCCTACCAAGGCCCGTTTATTTGTTTATGAACATTTTATTGGAGCCATAGAACTAATCAGGTTATTATTTGTTTTTTTTTAAACAAGAAAATGACTTTCTTAAATAATATAAAAGGAGTTTTGAAAATAAGAGAGGAATACTTAAAAAAAAAAAGTTTCAAAACTAGTCCTAATTAAAATTAAGAAAATGTTTTAAGAAAAGATGATGGGGACAAACTCTCTTAAACTATTAATTAAAATCGAAATTTTAAAACAATTCACTTTGTGTCAAATAATAAACCCCCTACTGCACTGTGATAAAAGTCTCCCTAAACGCCTATTCTATTGTTAAACGGTAATGTCACGAGTTAAGACTAAAGATTCTAGTTTTAAAATTCTTATTTCAAAATGGAAAATGCTTGGTGACACCATGGTGTCAGACACCATTTTCAAAAATATAAAGTTTTTAAGGGTAAACTTGGAAAGTGTAAAAGTTAAATGACTTAAATACCAACTACGCACTTTCTTCACTCCCTTGTAATAAATGGCAAAAATCACTACCTTTATAAAATTATGATGACTTTTTTTTTTTTTAACATCAATGGTGTTTTAAAAATTTTCTTTTTCACAAGAAGATAACAGGTTCCACGTATGTTGATAAGAATTATAGCAAAATTTTAAATTAATTCGCTCATTATCTTTTACCCCTACTCCCCTAAATATTATAAAAAGATTAAAACAAAATATAAACAAAAGAAAGTGATAATAAAAACTTACTTTTATTGGATACAATAAAGAAATACGATTGAAACTTCACAACAACTTTCCTTCTATTGTATTGCTTTCTCTCTTTCTCAACTATGTTTTTCTCTGACTCCTAGCTACTACTTCCTTTTATAGAAAGTGAACTAACAAAATAACAAACTCTAAGACTATTTACAAATAGTTACAAGAATTGACATCAAAGCCAAGTGGCTTTAAAAATGCAAGACTAAAACTTAATATAAAAAACAAAATGGTACCATCTACTTGGTGATCAGTGTCCCAGTACACTTCACACGCCCCCAACTCAAAGACACTGCTTATGGTGTCATTTTTTTAATAAACTTATAACTTTTAAGCTCACTCATTCATATAATGTTAAACATTTAACTTGTACTATATCTCCAGTAGCTACAGATTACAAAATATATACAAGCTTCATATAATAAGATTCAACATTTACAATATTTATCAGCTTCATTTTGCTTACAAACAACCAAAAGGATATTACATATACAAAATAGAATTTCAAAAGTCTTTAAGGAGCACCTAATGATGTGTTGACCTTGGAGATTTATCGCGGATTGTCCAAATTTTGCCTCATTTCCGTACCTACATCTACGAACTGCATAAGCTTTACGCTATGGGAATAAACTGCACAACCACTAACACTATCATAATATTTATACACATGTATATACATCTAACATATCATATCATTTAAACATGTTTGTACATATCTCAAATTTACTTATCATATCAGTTTCATTTCTTATCAACGCTCATATACATTTTATATCATTTACACTCGCTTTTTTATTCATCACAAGATACTTGTTATCGTGATAGCGGTGAATGCGCTTCTCTTATCATATCATATCATATCATTTCATATGTCATATTCAAGTCATTTGCTTTATGTTTCATGCCCGCATAAACCTTTTAGAAGTGGATAAGGAAACTAGAGGTGGCCTCATATGCGGCCAGATCACTGTATGAAATCGTTGGTCTATAAGGGCCCCGATATCGTTTATCATTGCGAGACAATGACCATCTATAAGGGTCTAAGGCAAGTAATGGCAAAACAAAATAACTGATCAGTATGCTGTAGACTTTTTTCCCCTATCAGCATGCCCATCTATCCCCTCTACCAGTTCTAAAGAGACAATCCACGTGGTATTTTATGTTCAAGATATCGCATATTCCCGAAATAATTATCACATCCGTAATTATATACTATATTTATAATCATTTATTCGTGATCTTTGCATTTTTCATCTCATTATATGTAAGAATAAGTATGGTTACCATGTATGCTTATGAGCTATTTATGAGTTCATAATACATGAATTACTATGGTTACCGCCAGGTTTTTTTCATGATTTCGACCTAATATGAGTTCCAATTTCATCAAGTTATATATGGATGGATTCTAGACACAAGGGCTTTCCATAGAGTTTAAGAACATCCAAACGGAGTTCGGATGAAGAAATTATGACCGTCCTGGGTCGAGGCTTCCCCATGAACATTGACTCAGAAAGGTAACTCTACTGTGGACTACTGTTTTTCGTGATTTCTGGACCTAATATGAATTCCAATGTCATCAAACTATATCTGCATTCTGACTCAGCGGATTTCCATAGAGTCCAAGAACACCTGAACGGAGTCTCGGACGAAAAGTTATATCAAGTCGGGAGGCCAACAATAAAAAAAATGACAATTGTGTCCCACCCAGGCTGCTGAACACCATAACGTGCTGCTCCAATTTGGATGAATTTATGAGCCTGAAGGGTTCGGAATTTGGATATACCTATTTCAAGGAGATATGTTCTCATAGAAGTCTAGTTTATCCAAAATTTTGAATCACTCAACTGAACAGAGTTGGCGATCGTTATACTAAACAAAACACGGCTTCGGTAAATTTTGACAAAGATTCCTGCAAACCCCAATATTTTCTTAATAATAAATATTCCTTAATCGGTGATTACAATCAACCAACCCAAGTCCAAAACACAACCAATATACAAAGTAGGGTTCTTTTATACCTAATTCATCAAAAATGGGTTTATGGTTTGATTTTTTCCATACAAATCCATATAAATCTATACAAGTATCCAAATTAATCCATAAAAACCCATAAAAATCCATACAAAATCCATACCTTTTGATCTTCTCTTCCTTCTTCTTCCTCTTCTTCCTCTCTTCTTTTCTCTCTTCCTCTCCCTCTTAACCGAATCCCCTCAAAATTGAGACCAACTTGGTCTTATCCATTTGACTTTAAAAATTTTTTCTTTATTACAAGTTGGTCCTCCAACTCTCCTATATTTCCGTAAATCAATTTGTGTCATTTATATAATAACCCACCATCTTCTATATTATGTCTAAGGTCCTATTTCGACAAAGCTTACAAATTTACCTCAGATCTTGTAAATTCCTGCTTCGAATTTTTCTTGGTTAGGAAAATAATAATTACGAAAAATTTCAAAATGTACTTATAATATACTCTAATTATTTTTTAAAAAAACGACTAGGGTATATTTTGAGGTGTTACAACACTACTTTATTTATAAATTAAATACTTTCACTATTTTAACATTAATATGTACAAGTGATTGAAGTGATCTTCTCCATATTTTGATACGTTTCTCCCCTTTTGTTTTTCTTCTTTTGTTGATCACTTTTTGGATAAGCATGTATATGGTTTTGATCAAGCAAGCATCAAGTAAAGGTTTTCTCAGGTAACGGCCATCGTTGCAAAAATGCAATAATGTTGTTTGATTTGATATAATCTTTATCCTTCCATCAGATTCTCCAAATTAAAATAATCTTTATCATCTAGATTCTCCTGTGTCTACATCAATGGCGTGAGATATCGTGAATCTGATCAAAACCGGTTTATAAAATCTTTTTTCGCAGGTAATAAAAATTTCAAGTTAAAATTTGATCTAAAGGTTCGTTCTCAAATGGACATGGTTTGAGTTTCTCCAATAAGATAAAAAAAAAATATTTCTAATGTTTCTAAAATCAAAAATTTGAAAATCTCTATATCTACAAAAATATGAAGAAAATTCATTTTGAAGGGTCATTTCCCATTCTAGTTTTTGTTGAGGGATTAAAGGTTTTGTTATGTGTTTTATATACATAATGATAAGCAGGGACTATGGTTCCACTAGTTTTGAACAAAGGCGGAATGGTTTCAAAAGAAAGATCTACAAAATGCTCGGTTTGAAAAAGATAGTATTAAATGGTTGTTAATTTTTTAGGAAAATTCTTAGGGATTTGGTAGCTACTGGTTAAAAATATATTTTTCAAAATCCCTTGATCCATCATTTCAGGGATGAGTTCAAAAAAATTTTCATCTAAAATAGACATATTTACATAAGCAAGGTAAACAATAAAAAACAATTCAAGGTCATGATAAGTCATATATCCGGTTATAATTCCACTGCTTTTGGTTTATAAACTTTATCATACTATTTTTACAAAAAAAAAGACTCTATTATAGAATAATATCATATCTGAACTTGTTTTTAACTAAAATTTTTTCATAATCGTTTTGTTAAGAAGAACCGATTTTTTAACCATATTTATTAACTCGGTTTTATTAACATTGTTCGAAGAGGCTAATTTAGTTTCTAATTCGATTAGGTTCTTCTTGTTTTTTTGTTTTTAAGCATTTGAAATTTTTTATTTCTAAAGCAACAAATCGACTTAAATGCCAAGATGCGCAGTTAAAGTTGATATAGTTTTTCTATAAGCATATTCTTCTAAGTTTTGTTAGGAAGTTTTGAGGTTTTAAAGACCAAAGGTTATCTACAATTATTTTATTGCCTTCAAAAGGTTTTGAGAATATAAAGATTGAAACGGCTGTCGCTAAAACTTCATTTAAAGACACAGCCCAAATTTTAAAAGCTCATGCTGGTGTTCTCCTTGAGCCATGTTCTGTAAACAAAAGTTAGGTACAAATAATTATTTCATTTACAAATATCCGTCTACTTAACTAACTGCTAATATATTTATTTTTCTTTTATATGTTCAAATTCTAAGTTTGAAACCAATTAAAGCTGCTCTAAAACTTTATCCACTCATTGGTAGATAGTTTTGAAGAATTTTTATTTTCGCGAATTTTTTAATATTTTCGCACTCCAGTTTCCTGTGAGTAAATTGTTCATGGTTTAAAAATAATTGAAAATTTTCCAAAACTAAAATTATAGCTTATATTTCTAAGTCTGTTGAACTAAGGTTCTTTTGATATTCGTTAAAAGTTCCACTACAATATCTACAAAGTTTTCTTCTTCATTATTTGTTAATGCTAAAAAAATTCTTCCTCATCCTCTTTGACTGGCATATATTTGTACTATTTTATATTCATTTTCTAAAGGTAGGTGAAAAGTTGGAAGATTTTTCACAAGTTTTTTATTTTATTTTTTGGACTAATTTAATATCTTCCTCATTAAAATATTTTTGACTTGTATTTTTGGTTTTACTATAAAGAGGTCTGACTAATTGACTTAGGTTTTTAATATAAGGTCTAAAATAATTTAATAATCCTAAGAAACTTTGAAGGGTTTTTAGATATTCTAGTTTATCTGGAAAGTTATTTATTTTTTGTACTATATGTTCTTAAAGTTTTACTTAACCATTTCTAATTCTAATCCTAAAAATTCAATTTGATTTTTAAATAACTTTATTTTCTTTCTATTTACTATTAATCCATTATTTATAAGTTCTTTAAAAACAAGTTCTTAAACGCTTTTATGTTCATGAAAAGTTTGAGAAAAAAAAGAAGAATGTCATCAATATATACAAGAATAAAAGAGTGTTTACTAAATATTCTATCCATAATTCGTTGGAATATCTGAGGAGCATTTTTTAATCCAAATGACATTACATTTCATTCATATAAACCACAAGGACAAGAAAACGCGGTCCATGGTTTGCTATATTCATCTAATCGTATTTTCCAAAATCCACTCTTACAATCTAATTGAGAAAAAATATCTATATCATTGAATAAAATTAATTAAAGAATCTTTATTGGGTATTTTATATGCATCATCATACGTATTATCATTTAATCTTTTATAATTAATTACCATCCTAGCTTTTCCTTGTTTTTCTTTTCTAATTAAAAATGTTGATGATCTATAAGAACTAAAGTTTGGTTTAATAAGGTTATTTTGTAATAGTTCTTCTATTTGTATTTTAAATTCTTTTGTATCTACAACCACATGCAATATATGATGTTTTTATGGTTAAATCTGAATTTTTTATTGGTATTTTACAAATTGTTTTGTTCCTATTCCAGTGTTTTTGTAAGACCCGAGAAATTCCAATTTCTGGAATAAGAGCAAAATCGTAATTTCGATTACAAAATTGTTATTTCGGTTAAAAATCCAAAATTTATTCTTTAGATCTCGGGTGATGAAACGGATTTCACCGCTGGAATCGCCTCACGAAATCTAGCTAGCACGTAAATTTCGTCGACCTCGACGTTTAATTTACACGTTGAGGCATCGCCGAAAGTCAGAAAATCCATTTTCGCTGGCGACAAAGTCACATATAACACGACTCATGTGCCATGAGCGGTATGAGTAGAGAACGATTTAAACCTGACGGCCGAAATAGTGCCGAATGTCAAACTGGAAATGAAGGGATAATGATCATTTTGAATTTGATTTAAGTCACAAAATGCCAAAATAGTCAATAGTAATCACTGGCCAAACCAAGACAAAAAACGTGAAAGGGAGGAAAACTTACAGTGAGTTACAGATTTGAGTTTTAGAGAGAGATTGTCTGACTTCTCTCTAGAAATACGGGCGATCCGACCGTCATAGCCTTCTGACAAGAAGGAGAGTCGCTTCACGCGGCAGGGCTCTACATGGGTACCCTGACCAGGAGTTTTCAAACTCCGAGAGGTAGGGCTTCTCCCTACTGGGCTTTATTCTTCGTTTAAGACTACAAGAATAAATGGCTGGTCGAGGCCTTGAACGATCAGCCGAGCGTCCCAAACCTCGGGGACCGAATTGATAAAATTTTTGGAACACTAAATGGAGCAAATTGGAACCGGATACTCTGATCGTTTACAATGGATGATGAATTGTTCAATAAATCATGTATTAATTTGTTTGAGGCCGGAAATGGCCGTGAAACCAGGGGTTCACCAAGTGAACCGATAAATTGTGCTTTGAAATGAACAGTAACCTAGGGTTTTACTGTTCCCGAAACAGTGATCACAAAATAATTTTTGTGAAAATATGTGTTTGGTTGAGTAATTCAAATCGAATTGCTCGTGTTTGATCATTAGCCCAAGTGAGCTAATTTTGATGTATGAATCGATTAATTGCTACGACATGATTGTGTGATTGAATATTATGTGGATATGTGTACAGCCATATTTCCGTATGTGATTAGATCACATTGAATTGGCATACATGCATTCCATATGCATCGGGAACATCCTTACTGAGGAATGAGCGCATGAGACGAGTCTAGAGAAAATAATTTCGAGGGTTGTCTAAAAAATATTAATTACTCCGAGGGTAGTCCAAATAAAATATTAATCGTCGGAGACGGCCCAATTGATATTCATCGGAGGGTAGTCCATTGTAAAACAAATAATATATCAATCGCTCTGAGACTACCAATTGATATATACATCGGAGGGTTGTCCACTAACAAACAATAATTCTCATACGAGGCTTAGAGATGTGAGAGTCGGTGAGACTCCTGATCCGAGTTGGCCGCAGACATTCAAGTAGGATCATGCATTTGCTTGAATGTATGTTTATTTTGGGAACATCAGACCACTTAGGCGGGAGAGTGTTCTTACTCTGCATGATTCCACTACTGAGCATTAGCTCACCCTGTCGAGGGATATTATTTTACAGGTACAGGGAGCGTGCGAGGAGATGACTCGTCCTAGAGGTCGAGATTTAGAAGAAAGTCGGAGTGTGGCTTTGAGGGTTATTCTGATGTTTACATGTATTAGAATTCGAGTATTTTAATATATGTATTGTATAAGAGTGAAAATATTGTAATCCTTGTAACTATTTGGTATATAGTTGATTCATAGTTAGTATGTATTATGAGTATCGCTTTCAGGCCTGGGTAGTCGTGATTCCTCGCGCGACGGGATATATCGCATATATCGCACTGTTTGGGATGTGTCTTATGCAGTGCGAGTCTGCAGAGCTCCCGCATAAAGGAGACTCGCCCCGATTTTAGTGAAAATGCCTGCCGCCCGACATTCACGAGTATTCCGCGGGTTGACGGGTAGTCAACGGACCCCCGGGTTTTGGGGCGTCACAGTTTTTGAGGATCTTCTCCTATAATTCCTATTTTTTTTGCTTGAGCTAAAAGGCTTTTTAATTTAAAGGCATTTTTTAGTTTTTTTGAATAATCATTAACTATACTATCCTTTAGTTTTTCTATTTTATTTGTATAATGTGAGGCTATATTATTAGTTGTGTTCAATATATTTTCCGTGTTTGTAGACACAATTTTGTAGTTTTAGGGTAAAAGTTAACTTGGTTATTTTTGTATTATTATACTCTTGCAAAGAATGTACATAATTTAATCCTAAAAGGAAATGTGATATAAACTTATATTAGGAACTAAACAGTTCGAGGTAATGTTAAAGTTATGTTATTAATTATAACTGGAACATTAGCTATATATTTGGTTAGTACTAATTTTTCCTGGTTATATTGTACTAATTTTACAGGTTGAGTTAAGGTTTGTTGATCATCTTGCGGTATTAAAGTTTTAACTAAAAGGTTTTACTTAGTTCTAGTATCTAACATCGTTTACTATTTTGGTGAGAAACATTGCTTATACTTTTATTTTGGTTTTCTTTAATTTAATTGTTGTTGGAAATGTTATCGATTTTACCTTATTTGTTGTATTTACAATTGTTGTTCCTAAATACTTTATTAATTCTTTTTCTTTTTGGGTTTCTTCGGTACCTGAATCATTTTCCTTAATTTCTAAGTGGTTTTTCTCTATTATTGTTTTCAAATCTTTCCATAGTCTAAATTATAAATACTAGGAGGATAAGGAATAAAAGACATGAAATAAGCATAAAATCATAAAACAAGTTTCAAACGATTTATCACAACAATACTTTAAACGAGGTAAGATGAAGCTTGGTATCATGGAAATTAATTTAATATTTTCTCTATAATCACTTTCTTTCTATTGTATTGCTCTCTCTCTTTTTCTCAACTATATTTTTCTCTAATTCCTACTATTTCCTTTTATAGAAAGTGAACTAATTAAAGAACAAACTCTAAGATTATTTACAAATAATTACACACTGACATCAAGCCAAATGATTTGCAAGTGCAAGACTAAAACTTAATAGAAAAACAAATGGTACTAATTTTCGAGGACAACAAGTGTCCTGTAATACACTACTTTATTTACAAATAAATATTTTCAATTATTTTGACATTAATATGTAAAAGTGGTTGAA